>RJWJ010009683.1:0-22774 GCA_004363605.1 Indri indri | reverse complement strand
TCTGCCCTGGGCCCAGCAGGAATCCAAAAGTGGAGCTTCAGGGCTTTGAAACTTCCTGAAATGGAATGCAAATTGCAGTGTTCTGGATGTCTATGTTCATTCTCAGGAGAGAGACCATAGTTTCCTTTGAATTCCCAAGAAGTCCATGCCAGCAATGCCTAAGAATCACCACTCCAGACACACAATCTCACAAGTCCCTGAGTCTTAGAGTTGATGAACCTGGTTTTGCATTTTAATTTTTCAACCTGTGAGCTGAATGACTTTCCTCAACTAACTGAGCACTCTTTGTTTTCCTTTGTTGTTGTTGTATTCATTTTGATGTTGTTCTTGTTTCATGTACATGGTTCAAATAAATATCCTTACTGGGTTTAAACTCACAATGACACTCGCTCACTGTGATCACAACCATTCAAACGTGCCTGAATGCAAAAGTGTAACTCATAAGATTTTATTCTTTTTGTACTTCCTCAGAGCAGTTTCTCACTAAAAAGCAAAAATATGCATCTGGGTAAGCCAAAGAAATTTTTGCTGCCTTCTCCCAATTCTATCTACATATTCTTTTCTCCTTCTGGCTGAAGTCTAAAGCTTCTTTTTTAGGATCTTCGTTTGGTTCTGTGACCAAGGTTGCAACTATTCCTGATCACTTTCCTCTCTGCACTGGAGGTAAAGGGACCTCTGATTCATGGATCCTACACCAGGCCTTTCTCATTCAGCTTTTACTCAGGTGCTTACTTCATAATTGACCTAGTTTAATTTCCATGGAACTTCATTAAAATCACTCTCTTGATAAGAGCTTAATTCCCTTGCCCCTTTTATCATATTCACTGGGGAAACCCTCAGTCTGGTTGAATCTGTTTAGTGCCTGTATCTAAGCAACTGCTGGAAACCGTTACTGGAGGGAGTATAAATTTCTACCACCAGTTTGGGGAACAACTTGGCATTATCTTTAAACTTGTGTCTACTCAATGAGCCAGCAATTTCATTCTTACGCAAATAACTCAGAGAAATAGCATACATATACCAAGAGATATGCACGCGAATGGCCATACAGCATTTCTGTAATAGCAAAAACAATGAAAATCTATACAGTGAGTGGAAATAAATGAGTTACATCTCTAAGCGACATTATGGATGTAGCTAATAAATATAGCTTGGAACAAAATGAAGTTACAGAAGAACACATTCAATATATTTTAAAGCTGAAAGCCAGACAAACTAAGCAATATTAGGTTTAGCGCTACATATGTATATGGTTACCATATACATATTTTATGTATATATGCACACAAACAAAACACAGACAATACATATACCCACAAGTGCAGGGTAGAGGTAGAATTCAGAAGAGTGGTTATATCTTCGAGACAGAAAGGGAAGGAGGAAAGAGTTATGTAATAACTGGTAAGATTCATATTGATTTCTTGGCTGGTTTCACTTTAAAAATATGACCACTCACTTCAGGTAAGCCTTTAGTACTATCCAGAGATCCTATTACATTTCACTAGTCAATTAACTGCCCCACTTTTTAAGGTAATTAAAGAGTTTTCTTCCTTCTCTTTTTCCATCAAACCACTAACACCCTCTTCTTCACTATCGACTCTGAGAGATTGAAAGTTGGCTAAATGTGAAACAATTCTGAGATTTTTTCTTTTAAGAAATTCTATATTTTTAGTTTTGCTTAGGTTAATTATTTTCTCTTCAGAAGCCCAGTAAAGAAAAAATAAAGTTAACTTAAATAATGGTTTAATTCAAATTTGACTGTCTGAGAGCAACTGGTGGTGACAATTGCACCACTCTCTACTCCCCAGGTTTTCACCTATGGAGAGAATAGGCACAATAATCACTAGCCAAAATAAGACTAAAAACTTCAATTTTATCAAGTGTATGAAAATAGTAATTAACAAACAGGATTTCTGGTAAACTGTGCTGAAAGAAATGGCTAAGTTTTGAGGACCAAAATAGAGTATCGTATCCCATTAACAGTTGACTCCAGTCAGCTGAGTCCACAGTCAAGAACAAACCTCATTTACCCACCAGTTACAAACAGGGAGGCAAAAGGTGGGGTTTTCCCTGAATAGGGAGAAGAAACTCCAATAAGGAAGAAGGAAGCAGGTGAAAGCCCACTGCTCTGATGACCAATCTAGGAGACAGGCAGGTCCCAGGCAGAGTCGGGGTAGAACCTGTGCATTACCGTCAACAAGTCCCAATGAGCATCTGACTATGACCCATCCAATGTGTTACTCTTCTTTCCGTAGAAAATGGCCAGGCAGGAAAACAAAAAAAGAGATAGGCAGCATGTAGTTACTAATACTTCTCCAGTCTTCCCGAGAAGGCACAAGAGTTGTCAGAAAGTCCCTCATCTCTGGTCCAAGGGAAAGAACATTGGTACAAGGAAAAGAGCCTTTTTGACCACCCACTCCTCACATCATGCTTTCATTCCTTAACTAGTATTTTGTTAATTGTTTATTTTTTCCCTAAGGACTTTGAGCTCCTCTTAAGAATATTGTAATGTATAAAGCTGCAGCCCCTCAGGATGTTATCTGAATATAAACATTTTAATCATAAGTGACTTGATTATATGTTGTTTTCCATATTAAGAAAAACCACAGATGTGATCCTTGCATCCAGAACAAGAGGTTAAGATGTATTTCATGTGGAAGATGGAGCTGGTCCTAAGCTGCTTCCTACCAGTGTCCTACCAATTTGGTTTTAATTTTATAACCTCTTATTTTACTAACTCCTCCATGTCAACGTGTTTTCTGTCCTTTGCCTCTTCCTTATTGAATGGGGAATGAACAATTCTAATTAAGGTTTATGGCTTATTGGTTCCTGGTTAACTGAGGCTTTCCTATAAGTTGACAAGTACTCCACCATCCCTTCTGACACATGGCACATTCCCCAACATCATTGTGCCTCTCAGCCAGAGCTTGTGTGAATCACAGTTGAGAAATAAATTGTGCTCAGGAAAGTTTCATTTACCCAGTAGGGCTTGATGTCCTGTGACATCCCAACCTGGGAGAGCAAGGAAGGAAATGACTGAAGGAACCTGGAATCCAAGTATTCAGCGCACATTTCTTAAACACCTGCTATGTCTAAGGCAGTTTGACTAACTGGGGGCAGGAAAGGAGGGAAACATGAAAAGATGTAAAATACAGACCTTCCCTTCAGTGAGACTTACTCCTAAAAGGAGAAATAAGCACTGTGAAAATCCCACAAAGGATGGAGTGTGACAAGTGCCACTGTGGCAAAGATTTAAAGATGGTAGACAGAGCTTTCAAGTTGACCACAAATCGTTTTATATTTCATTATAAAACTGTCCTCCCCACCCCATCCCAATGACACCGCTCCTTAGAAGAAGCTCGGTTAGAAGAAAAGCAGTATTTAAATTAAATTGCAACTATGAAGTGGGACTGTGTGTGTATGTAGTAGCTGAAAAGAGAGGTAGGCAATAGTAATTCCTGCAATAGAACAGAATGTGAGTAAAAAGGTCCAGAGAAACAGAAGAATTGAGGAGAACTACATGGGAAGCATGACTTAGAGTAGAACCTTCGCTAAGATAAAGAAAAAAATAGCCAAGAATTTGCGTTATCCTCTCAGAGTTATAGTTTGTGAAGTGTAGAGCAAAACTGCATGGCAAACATGTGAATGTAATTGGCTTTGCGGTTACAGATGGGGTGCAAAGGCCACTGCAGGTGGGCTGCTATAATGAACTGAACTGGTGGTCCTGTGAAGGCAGATGCTCTTGATGGGTGAAATTTAATAAAAGCACATGTTCACTAGTTTACAGCCAATTAGAAATAAGAAATAAAGCTTGATTGTTGACTTCTTTGTGTCCAATTGGAACTGAAAGATTAGGATGTATTAGAGTGATAGCACTGTTTTTTTTTTTTAATTAGTATAAATTTTACTCAGACTTCATTTTATTTTGGCTGTAAAAAATAACAAGCCAAAGAAAAAAACCCACAAAATCTAAGTATTACTACCCCTCTCGTAAGCATTGCTAGGACTATTTTAGGTGATAGGCGATCCTAGGATGAAGCTACAGGTTCCCACTGGCCCCTCAGAAGCTATTAATGACTACCAAGCCTAGAGACAAGATCAGGAATTCACTTGATTGTGTATTTCATGGTGGGTATACTTGCCTAAGAGATTCTTTATGTGTTTTATTTGGGGAGTCGGGGAGGAGGTGGTCCGTGGTGAGAGAGGATAAAGAAAACTGCTAACTCAAACCAAAACAACCATCACTTTTGTTTTGAAATGTCTGGAAGTGGTTTATGGAGTCTGTAGGGGCTCTTCGCTGCTATCCTTGACTTGGTGCCTGTCATGCAAAACATTTTAGGCATTTAAGTACCTTACCTTTAATGAGTGCCCAATTCATGTGCATTGAGTGATTGCATGAATGAACATATGAATGAATAATAAAAAGCAAAGTACTAGGACCTAATCAAGCAGGTAATAAGGCGACATGAAAACTCTGCCTTTTGTTTATGGTCTATTTCATAGGGCAGAATCTTCTCTTCCCAGTGAGATTTGGAACTACGAGGAGGACTAATAATTCATCTGCCCCTGTGCCCTTTCCCCAAAGAGTTTCTTAGTAAATGCTGGTGATTTGTAGATTGTAAAATAAGTGAAAAGAAGTAAAAGAAGTGGCAATGTCTATTTGTATTTTCCCTTTCCTGCTCTTGTGGAATTCTCTGTGAAAATCTCTCTGCAAGGCACCACTAGGCTGAGGGCAGAGTTTCAATAGTGAAATGAAATGAAAATGAGCTCAGTTGTAAGTTTTGTAAGGGAAGGATGGTGAGTGACTTCCTGTCCAGGGTGATATTCTCAGCACCTAACAGTATTCTGTGTCTGCTGAATGGTTTTTAAAAAGAAGAAAATGTGAAAGATAATAAGGAAGAAAGAGAACTTAGTTCTATACGAATGAAGCAAAAGGAATGTGGTTCCAAATATCAAAAAAAAAAAAAAAAAATCCAGTGGTCTCCTCTCTCTTTTCTTACCCTGTACCCTTTCTCTTTGGGAAATTGTGATGACTTGCAGAGTACAGTGGTTATGGGCAGGAGCAAGTGAGATATTTTATAGAATCAGTGTTAACTCAATAGCTGAACTCTTCTTGTGGGCCAAGATCTCACTGTGTACTAGTAATCTCAAGTCTGGAAACCCACTGTACTGTAGATGTTAATTAATAGGAGAATGTTATGTCTCTGTACCTGCTTTGATTAAAATCAAACTAGCTCCAGATTTACTTCAAAAGATATACTTTAATGCCTGTGCAACCACATAAAGGTTTAGATAGCTTTCTCTTGTTTTGTACTGCTTCTGTTTGAACAATCATTTCCAGAGACTTAGAAAAGATAAACAAAGTCCAAACGGCTCTTTTATCAAAGCTAAACTTTCCCACCAGTCCACAAGTCTCAGAATGGAAAATGGATGATTGTTTGAAAAAGAAACTTAAACTCTACTTTCTGATACCTTCTACACCATGCCATCATTAAATCATTGGAGCAGGTCGCCTGTTGGCTTCTGTTTCATCTTCATTTTATTATCTGGGGATAATTGAACTCCAAGAGGATGGATGACTCATTAAGACTTAGGTTTTTTCTGGCTCTAGATTTTATAACTTTGTATCTCTTGTAAACCAATAAATCTTCATGTTATAACATTGAAAATAGTGTCAAAAGACAAAATTACGACAAATTTAGTTTAAAGATCTTAATTGGCTTTTATTTGCAATTCTGGAATTGGGCAACACCTCATTCTATAAAACAGAATGAGTGTTCCAATGAGCTGAGCTGAGGAGTTTGGTTTTATCGACAGAAAAGGGCTGAGGAAAGCAGAAAACAGAAAACGGATTGGTTAATTCAAATTTACTTTTCTTGTAAAGGCTAAAGCAGAAGGAACTTCCTTAACATGTTGGCTAAAACTGGCCTGTTTGGGGATTTGCCTGTGACTACCTCTCACTCTGCTGATTTCTTGGAAGGTCAGATAAACAACTTAGTTTCCACTTGGTGATGTGGAACATCAGCCTTACTTACCCCATTTCAGTGTGGTCTGTTGGGCCTCATGCAAGAACTCAGTCCAAACCAAGAGCCTCCTACATGTTTTATTTAACAATGGTAATGATTTATTGTTCCGATGTCACTCTGATGACAACCTAGAATAAAAAATAAAAATCTGGAAATCAACGAAAAGGCAGCTCATTGGTTTAAATGGGAATTGGTGAAATCAGGTATCAAATCTTGGCACTTGACTCCCAGGTTCATCATGACCTGTTGGCACTTACTTTATGACAAGGGTACCACTTAACTCTCCAAGACCAAAGCAGATTAATATCATCATATTATAAAGAAAAAGCAGCTCAAGGAAATCCCACTCAAAGCAGAAGTTACTGCCAGTAGCCTCACGGTAAAAAAAGAAATAGAAAATTTCACAATTCAAAACAATTCCAAAAGCACAGCTCTAGGATCATCAATTCTAGAAGCAAATTTCAAACTGTATGAAGGAGAGAGCAATAATTGTTTTGAAAGATAGCAATTTATGTAACCGAAACATTTATACCCCCATAATATTCTGAAATTTAAAAAGATAAATAAATGTACATAGGGGTAAAAAAAAAGAAAGATATGTAATATACTCTGTTGAAGAAATCAGAAAAATATAACGTATTTTGACAATATAATCATTAAAACCATTAAACTTTTAAAAACTACAGTAAATTAAATATTTATTTTTAACAAGAGTTTATATATTTTCGGCAAATGTTACTTATGTACAACATAAATTTCCACAATGGAGACTGATCAACAGATTTTAATGTATAATTTATGACATACATATGTATAATATATACATTTCTTTTTTAAAAAATGTATTTTCCTCTCTAACATCCTGGGCTCAATTTCACTTGAATGCTTTCCATACATCCATCCTGAGCTTTGTCATGACTCCTCTCTCACCCACAGTGTAGTTTAAACCCTTTGGCTGCTAGTAAATACTGAAAAATTTAAGAAACACCCTTCTAAAGTCTGCTGTTTCACCACTTACCTGTTCCCCTTTCCTAGACATTAATGGTGGCCATTCCAAACACAGATGTCATCAGGTAATAAGGGAGGATTGCATGATGACATTGCTGGTCCAAGGGACAAGAAGAGATTACAGGTAAGCAGAACCTTAGTTGGAGTGGAGTTTGGGGTGCTTAGGTGAGTCAGTAGAAGAAACAGGGCCTACCCAGTGGAAGGCCAAGGATGACCACACAGAGCAATGTTGGAGGAGGTTGGACTAGAAGGAAAGAAGAGGGTCATGAGTTGGTTCTTCAGATGAAGCAGAATATAAATAGGTAGCTATGGAACCCTCCAGGTTGCAAGATTTTGGGTTGGGGATGATGAAGGGGTAATGTGCATGCCTTGAATTCATTGACAGAAAAGCAATTCTGCAACAATTTATACCTTAGCTTATCCTCTTCCACCATACAATCTAAAGTCCATAGCTAGGAGATAGAATATTGCCCTCATTCCTTTCATGTCCAAGGATACACTTTTGAGTGTTAATTGGCCATGGTTGAGGTTAGGTGTAGGAGAAGAACAATTGGAGCCAAGGTTAGGGAACAGCTTTTTCCCAGGGTTAGGAGCCTTCCCCACTCCCCGCTCCCAACAGTATAAAGTTATCTAGCCATGGTGCTGTCCAAACAATGGCTGTGATATTCTAAGTTAATTGGCCAAGAGTTAGTTGGCTGCTGATATTTTCTTTGCTAAGGACTTGAAGGCTTATCATACACAGTGAAGTCCTGCTCTTGAACGGAGTGCACCAACTGCTGTTTGTAGTCAGACTGATCCTAGATGCCTGGTCATTTTGGGGAGAGCAATTTTAGAAGAGGTGGTTTCTGAGAACATTATCTACATTAAAGAAAGTGTTTAATTGCAGAACATTTGGTTTTTTGGCCATTAGAAGCCAGAAGTAGTTCTTCCTCATACTCCCCAAGTTCCCCCAGTTCAGAATCAACTCCTATGAGAAGCCTTCCCTATGTCCAATCCTATTTTAGGTATCTCTCCTCTGTGGTCCATAATATCTTCTTGTAATTAACTAAGTGCTTATTACAGTCTGCATTCCCCACTAAGATGCAAGCTTTTTGGGGGTAGAAACTGGATCTTTTCCATTGTGGATTCCTAGTTCCTAGAACAGCAATAAATATTTGTTGACTGAGTAGGTAAATCAAACCATCTCCATGTCTGCCTACTCTCTCTATATTTCCAGCTATTTGGTCCTGATTCTGTCAGTTGACTGAGATTATGAATGGTGATATATGTTACCATCCACATGTAACCATGTAACCAACCATAGTCTGCTCTCAAGCTACCTCAAGTTCAGACTCAATTACCACTTACAGTGAGCCATACCTGACTGCTTCAGGACAAAATGGTGCCTCCCTTCTCTTACCTACAGCACTCAGTAGTCAACATTTATGCAGCTACCTCTTCATCACACACTTTCTTCAGTGTGATGTCAGTGGGTCTGGTCTCTGTGAGCACCTCACACATGAAGTCCATGTCTTCCCTTTCCCTTTTGTTCCTTCTGTGCAACTAAGCTCTGAGCTGGGCACAAAGAATACCCTCAAGCAGTACTGACTGATATGAAATTATCCTAAATGAAGACATATGTCCTGAGGGCAAGCCTGTTGTCTATAGAACCCTACCTATATTTGCACTGGAGAGGCTGATTCCTGGTGATGAATAAAGCCACTGGGCCATAGATGCAGGAGGAGATGGAAAGAAATTGGCAGAGGCAGAACTGTCCTTTTGTTATTTTGTTATAAATAAACTCCCACAGTGGAAACTTGTTAACCTCAGTCCTTGCCTTCACATCTACTTATATGCAAGACCTCCATTGACAAATCAATCTTTACACTGCAGTGGCACTCTCTTGACAAGATATGTTTGGCTTAGCCACTGTTGATATTTGTTCTTGAAATCTCAGTTGTGTGGCATGGTACACTCTGAGAGCAGAAATGGAGAAGCTTAGTTTATATGCACAGAGGACAGGCAAGATGCAAACAGAAAGAGACGGTCCACAGCAGGGCAGCAGGAGTGGCAGGAGCTGAGCAGCACTTAATATGTTGTGATGTATTGAATCTATGAAACGCCTGTTCAATAGCTAGTCAAAGTAAATTTACAAGGACATAGGAAAGGGATTTATTTTTTCATCACTGTTAAAATGTTCATTATATCTTACACTATTGGTCATGGTCTACTTGTGTCCTTTGGAGGTCCCAGTGCCCTTAGACTCCCCCCAAATGACACCATTGACAGAAATACGTGAGGTTTGTTCAGTACAGATACATATATTTTTTTTCAAGTCCCCAGAGATTCAGGCTTTATGGGTACTCTGAGATTGGGCTCATTTGCTGGATTTTATTCTCTGAAAAGAATGAGCTAGAGAACTTGACACTCCTCCAAAGTAAATCACTTGATCGCTTCTCTTCTCCTCTAGTACATAACTTTATTGGAGCATTTCCCAAATTTGACAGATCATTTACATACATGCCTATTTTGTTCATCACACAGATTTGCACAGAAATTGTATCTTATTCATTTATGTTTCCCAATAGAGTGGCACAGTGCCCAGCACGTAGGAAACCCTCATGAAATATTTGCTGAACAAAGAGATCTTAACATCCGTGAAAATTTGTCTATGTAGGAGAGGAAACAAAAAGGTAAACAAAAGTTATTTTGAGCCAACTTAAGAGAAATGCAGATACTATTAGATCATTAATTAAATTTTAATTTTCTTATAAGTAGTCTCCAGAGAAGAATGCTATTTTAGCATTGTACCCTAGACTAGGCTACTGTGTAAATACTTCCTGTGGGCCTAGTTATATGCTAGATGGCATGGGAGAATAATTGAATAAAACATTGCCTCTGCCAACAAGAATGTTGGGTACCATCTGGGGAGACAGGCCCGAGGAAAGACCCAAAGCATGCACTGGAGTGTGATGGCAGGCCAGATGGAGGCATGGAAACAGTATGGTCAGAGGAGGTCAGAATAGGACAAGATTACATGAGCTGGCTCAATTAAGGAAGGCGTTAGGAGGAGGGAAAACTGCATTGCAGTGAAGTCGTAGTTGATAAATGACATGTGGGCAAGCATTAATTGAATCATGCTGCTATTTTATATGAGATCCAGGATGGGAATGTTGGATATTATTTCTCACAAAGGAAATACTCTTCAGTGCCATTGGAGAATCCTTAGATCATCAGAGTTTTTCTTAAGTTTATCGGTGAACACATCTGTCATTACAAAGACAGTTTGGTGTTCAGTAAAATGTTCCAAGTGTAGAAACCTTGATGTTAGCCTTCAAATCTACTGTTAGCTGTGTGACCTTGATAAAGTTAGTTAACCTCTCTGTACCCCGTTTTCCTTTTTTAAAACATTCGCCTCAGGAAAAACCTGCCCAGACTTCACCTCAGGGCATGGAAATACTTAAATTGTGAAAGAAAAATCACTTGTATAAAGACAAGAAGTCACCTGTACCAGGCCAAAAGGCAGATGAACAGAGCAAGAGAACTACATAATTTCTGCTCTTCTGCACAGGTAAGTTTTGAGACATTCAGGACACTGTCTCCCACACTTCAATTTTTAGTTTTTGGTAGTCAGAAATTCTTAAAATGCATGTAAGCATCTATGCTTGAACATTTTAACATGGAGAATAGGGTTCTCCACAAGTAGAAAACCATGTGTGTGGCACAGGATCAGGGAAAAGGTTAGAAGAACCTGGACTAATGGGTACATTGGCAATTCCATTTTTCTATCAGTCTTTTAGTTTAGAAGGTCGCTAAGCCAACATGGGTAGGAACAAATTCAGATTCTGTAGCAGAAATCTGAAGTAAATGCATGTCTGATAAAAATTAGGAACTTGAGACTGTTCAGAATAAGTCTAGAGAAATGTGAAACATTGTGTATTTATAGCTAGTACTAAAATACATGACCAAGCCCCACCTGTTCAAAGATGAGCAAACAGAAAAAACAAAACAGAATATGAGAGGGAACCTAAATGGAAAATCTCCGGAAATTACCTCCCCTAGAGTCAGAGATGGACTTTCTCAATAGGATACAAGAATACATGATCTCTTCTAAAAAGAGCAGAGGTCCATAAGAGGAAATTTACCAGGATAGATGCAAATTCTACAAAATAAAATGGAAGAAAAATTGATAAGATAATTCACGTGCATAAGGAAATAAAAATAAAATTGGAAAGCATGATGGAGCTTGTAAAGTGAAGAATTGACACTAAACAGCAAGAGATTCAGTCACTGATTCGAAGGACAAACTTGAGAAACTATCACAGATAGCAGAGATTAAAGTCCTGGAATAGATCATAACTTATAGAAAGAATTCAAAATGGGTTATAAATATACAGGTCAAAATATTTCCAAAGAAGGAAAAAAAGAACAATGAACACAGAGGAAAATAGCAGAGATACATTGGAAGATAAGTCTTCAGTTCTAGAAAGTTATGTACAAATTGAAAGTCCCACAAGTTTCAGGGCAAAATTAATGAAAAAAAATCACATTTAGGTTCACATCTGGCAATTTTCATTATAATTACAAAACTAAGAAAAATATAAAACTGTAAAATATGCAGGCAACACTTAAAGATATAAAAATTACGTTGTCATGCAAACTCATATTTGCAAAGCAAACTGGGAGGTGTGGATTACAAATGTGCAACATAGTTTTCACGAGAGAATTTTGCGAACCAAGAATTTTATACTTGACCAAGTTGTTTTTCATTTGTAAAAGCTTTCTCAGATGTACATGTAACCTCCTTGTGGAGAAAACAATAACTTAGAAATATAACCTACAAAAATAACAAAGATAATAGGCAAAGATAATAAATAAAGAAAAAGAAAAAAAAGAGGAAATAATGGTGAAACCATTTAAATGAAATTTAGTCAAGGATTGTTGTAAATAGTTACAAAACAGAGCCCAAATATCAATAACTTCTCTAGAAACAAGATAAACAGTGTAAAAAAGATAATTCAATAATAATGATTGATGCATGTATTAGTCTGCTCAGGCTGTCATGACAAAATACTGTAGACTGGGTGGCTTAAGTAATAAAAACTTACCTACTCACTTCTGGAGGCTAGAAGTCTGAGATCAGGGTGCATCCCTGTTGGGTGCAGTGAGGCCTCTCTTCCTGGTACAGAGCCGACCTCCTTGGTGTGTCCTCGCCTGGCCTTTCTTCACTGCTTGTGCACAGAGGGAGAGCGCTCCCTCTTTCTCTTCCAATTCTTATGCTGCCACTAACCCCATTGGATTAGGAGCTCACCTACATGACCTCATTTAATCTTAGTTACCTCCTAAAATCCCCATATCCAAATATGGTCAAATTGGGAGTTAGAGCTTCAACATATGAGTTTGGAGGGATACAATTTAATCCATAATAGTATAAAAATAACATTATATTAATGTGACTGAATGAGAATATCAATATAGTATCTTTCATACCCTCTAAATGGTAAGCACAGAGGTAGTTTTTTTTATAAGTACTAGAAATTTAAGAAACATAAATTAAATAATAATTTTGAAATAGTAGAAGTAACCATTAGTCATGAATAAAACCTTACAAAGCATATGAGAATGAATAAAGAAAACATAGTGCATATAGCAAAAGTTAGAAAACAAATAAATACAAGGGTAGACAGATAGACTGAACAATCAGAAAAATAAAATAAATGCCAGTGGATGTGGAACAACTGTGCAATTATAATTATAATGCAGATATAATGGGGTGAGCTCTCATTAAAATATATGTCTATATAAATAATTATATAAAGCTTTAAAGATACTTCAATGTTAAAAAGACAAGAAAATAATTGAAATTAAAAGAATGAGTAAAGTAAATTAAATTAAGTAAATTCAAACAAGTAAATTAAAACAAACCGAACACAAGAATGATAATAAATGAAACTCCAAAATTATATGTTCATGATAATACACATATAATTCACAGTGAAGGTATACCTAAGGGGAATTTATATGTAGTATAGCAAAGCATGAACAGATATCACCCAAATTTTCAAACTGTAAAAAATTTTCCATGGCAACATAGTAGTCTTTGGAGAGTTTAACAAAATGTACCATCTTTCATAGATCCAATGGGCCAAATAATTAATAAAAATAACATAGAGAAGATCCAAACATTATAACATCCATTTGCATAAAGACAGGAAACATTTTATACACAAAGAAGGGGGACTATACCCACTTTTACAACAAACATTGAACATTTGCCAAAACCGACCATGACAAAGATTTTATGGTTTCATGATTTGTACCGGATAAAAATACAATATGACAATATAATAGTTATGATGGTCACTAGTAATCATTCTGTATTCACAATGTGCCAGGAAATACACTAAACCCTTCATGTGCCTTGGTATTGTTTATTCCTAATAACAATGCTGTGAGGTTTATGTAATTATGTCTCCATTTTACACATGAGGAAATTGAGACTTAGATCAAATATTTTCTCTGAGTTTACATGACTGGTCAGATGTTAAAATCAGTGGTTCTCAAAGTCAGTGTGCAGAGTCCTGTGGTAGGTTTGCTGAGCTCCACACCCAGAGTTCCTAATTCACCAGGCCTGGGGTGGGGCCCAGTAATTTGCATTTCTAATAGTTGCCAGGTGATACTGTTGCTGCTAATTTCGGACCTTGCATGTTGAGAATCACTGGGCCAGGTGATGGTAAGGATAATACTTTTACTACTCTGGAAAAGGAGAAATTGCAGAGATCAGGTTCTAACAAAAAATGCTATAAATTTAGAAGTTTATAATTAGCAAAGCTAAAAAAAACAGTGCTTGGAAATTTAATTAAAAATAGAAAGCAATCATTCCCAAGTTAATCAATTTAATGCATTTCCAATTAAAATTCCAATTGGATTTTTTTCTTTGAACTTGACAAAATAATTTTGAACTCCACATAGATGAATAATAGAAAATAATAGTCAAGAAAAATAAGAAAAAGAAGAGTATTTTGGAGGGACTTTTCTCATCGCATAATAAAACATTGTAGATTTCCACACAAGATTGCATACCCAGCAGGCTCTCGCTTAATGCTTCTCTAAAATCCCCACTGAAACACTGAAATGAAAGCTTTGAGATATGACAAGGAATAAACCAGTAATAGCAGCGAGGAAGGGTAGCCCCAAAGATAAGAAAGTATGGGGATTTGGGAAAGATGAAAGTGGATGGAAATGTGCTAGCAGATATAATCAGAGGAATGAAACCTCCATGACTTGGTAGAATCCAGAGAGGGCTGGACAACGTGGAAGGATTCTGGCCTTTCAGAATCCTGGATGCCACCATATACAATGCTTTGGGCTCGGTGGAGGCACAGATGCTAGACAGTAGGTGTGATAGCTGGGGCTGTCAACAAAGCGGCTGCACCAATCAAAGTTCTGTGAATCAAGCCAGTGAACCAGGTGACATTTCCACACCTCTCCCCTTCTCTCCCTGCCTGTTTTCTTTCCTTAAGTTAGAGCAAAGGCACCCTGACATTTATTCTCAGAAACAGCAATAGAATATTGTTCTCGACAGAAATGGAATGAATGGTTAAAGACACAGACACTTAGGGTGGTGATATTGACACCTTGGAGTAAATCCTGGCCCATTCTGACATTTGGGGCCCCTCAACCTTAGAGTGAGAATCATCTTATTCAGGGAAAATTAGAAAAAAAATTGTCTGGGGAAAGTGAATAGCCCAAGAGACAAAACATCCAATATTGGTATGTGAGATCTCTCGAGTATGACCAAAACTCTAAAGCAAAATCTTAGCTCCAGTAAAATCAGGGAGAAAAGCAGGAAACTGTGGGCACAATCCAGGAAACCATTCAAGACATATTCTAGGATGACAGGCTTGCAAGGAGGTGTAAATTAAAAGACCTAGGCTAGGATAGAGCAAAAGGATAGGGTCTCCGGAAGCAAAGGTGATGGGGAAAAAGTGGTAATTGATATTAATAGAATATCAGATGTAGTAGAGATTTTGATATTTATGGACTGTTCATTAGGAAATAAACATTTCAAGAGGGAGAGAAAAATCCCATTAGAAATTCCTATTAGTACAAATTTATACAAGAAAATAAATATTCCCAACACACGCTAAATGGCTCAGCTACAACATTGAACAAAATACCAATAACACAACCAGCCTTCACTGAGGAGCATGACCATAGCAATGTGACTGCATTGGGAGGATAAAGAGGCTAGAGGAGACATAGTAAAAAAGAACCAAATTGCCGTCCCTAGTAACGGGAAATTATTTGATAATGTCTAAAATTGGTAAACTAAAAAGAGTAAATGTGTGTTCTTTGCAATTGGAAGCTTATTAGAAATAGAACTTAAAAGAGCTAAAATTGGTTGACTCTGGAGGGTAGAGCTAGGGGATTGAGAGTGATGGGCCAGGGGAAAGTATCTTTATTGGAAATATTACTCTTTTTTGCAGGAATATTTTAACAATTCTTATTACTTTAATGTTTCTATGCAAACTAAAAGCCCCCTTAATTAAAAAATCAGGTTGTATTTTCATTAATGTCATGTTAATGTTTAGTTTAACTTAGGGAAAATTTCCATGCTTAAGATCATGAGTAGTCCTGTCCAAGAATGTCTTTCCATCTTTTCAAGGCACCTTTTGTGCACCTTGGAAGAATTTTGCTATTTCTGTGAAGAAACACACAGAAAAGAGTAAATCAAAACAGAATTAAAGCCATTAAAATAGGTTTCATGAGATAAATAACAGATCAAGTGCCAAATAGATCAGTCATTCTCCATAAAAATAAACAACTAAGTGGGTGAAACACACCCATTAATAGAAAGAAAGTGTTAGTATGGCTTGTTAAATAAAATCAAACCTGTGTTGGATGAAAAACAAACACCTGCAACAAAGTGGCTTAGAACTAATGAAAATAAAATATGGACACAGGCAAACTAGGCTTATACAAAGAATAAGATAGCAGGTATCCATTCCTAATGTTAGGTTGGTTTGAGTTCAATGCAAAGAGAATAAAAGAAGACAGAAAAAAAGGTACTTTTTAATGATTGAATGATAAAAAGTCATGGTCATAGAAATGTTAATGGTTTTTATTCTCCATATACACTGTATCAAGCAAAAACTACCAGTAATATACAAAGGGATATGAGAAAAAACATACTCTTAGCAGGAGATCATAATTTACTTCTCTCAGTCTCTGAAGGCCACACACCCTACAAGCCAGCAATTGCTCTCCAGCATGGTCGCGCCAATCTACTTGCTCCGTAAATGTGCAGCAGGGTTCCTGCATGCCCACGCCATTTATCAAAAATGCTCAGGATTATCCAGCTTTTCTCATTTCTGCTGGCTCTACAGGTGCAAAATGATACCTCACAATTTGTACTTTATTTTACATTGACTGTTTCCAATGAATTTGAGTATCTTTGGATATGTATTTCTGTCTTCGAATTACTTGATCTATAAATTTTCTGTTTATGTCTTTGTCCATTTTCTATTTAAGTTGCTGAATTTTTCTAATTGATTTGCTGGAGTATTTGCATATTCTAGATACTGATCCATGGCTAGTTTCAAATATTGTAAATATCTTCCCCATTTTATCACTTGCCAAGGATGTGCATTCTCAAATGGAAAAACAATTTTAAATTCATCAAATTAATAATTTCTTCCTTAAGGTGTGTTTATGATTTTTTTAACTTTTAAAATCAACTTTATTCAGGTATAACTTATGTACAATAAATTATGTCCATTCTGTTGTGTACTTGAATGAGTTTTGACGAACATAGAAATGTGTGTAACCATTACCACAGTCAGGACATAGAAATCAACCCAAGAAGTTCCTTGTGCCCCTTTGCAGTCAGTCACTCACCATTCCCAGCTCCAGGCAACCTCTTGATGTACATTCTCTCACTGTAGATTTGTTTCACCTGCCCTAAGATCTCATAAATAAGAGATCATACAGTATACACTACTTTGTGTCAAGCTTCTTTCACTTAGCATAAGAGATTCAACTATGTTGTTTTGATAATCAGTGGTTTGTTTCTTTTTATAAATATGTCACATTTGTCTGTCCATTCACTTGGTGATGAACATTTTGGTTCTTTCCAGTTTTTAGTTATTAAAAAGACTCTAGTAGCTCTATTTTTAATTTTTTGAGGAATCTCCATACTGTTTTCCATAATGGCTGTACTAATTTACATTCCCACCAACAGTGTACAAGGGTTCCTTTTTCTCCACATCCTTGCCAACACTTGTTATATTTTGAATTTTTGATAATAGACATTCTAACAGGTGTGAGGTGGTATCTCATTGTGGTTTAATTGGCATTTCCCTGATGATTAGTGATGCTGAGCACTTTTTCTTATACCTGTTGACCATTTGTATGTCTTCTTTTGAGAACTATCTATTCAGATCCTTTGCCTATTTTTCAGTCAAGTTATTTGTTTTATTACTATTGAGTTGTTTGAGTTCCTTATATATTTTGGATATTAACGTCTTATCAGATGTAAGGTTTGCTGATATTTTCTCCCATTCCATGTGTTGTTATTTAAGTTTGTTGATTGTTTTCTTTGCTGTACAGAAGCTTTTTAGTTTCATGTAACCCCATTTGTCTATTTTTGCTTCCGTTGTCCGTGCTTTTGAGGTCATATCTAAAAAATCATTGTCTAGACCAATGTTGTAGATCTTTTCCCCTATGTTTTCTTCTACTTGCTTTACAGTTTGATATTTTACATTTAAGTTTTTAATCCATTTTGGTCAATGCTTTTATATATGATATAAGGGTCCAATTTCATCCTTCTGTATATAGATACCCAGTTTTCCCAAAACTATATACTTCAGCAATCCCACTACTGGTTATATACCCAAAGGAAATGAAATCAGTATATTGAAGAGATATCTACATTCCCATGTTCATTGCAGAATTATTCACAGTAGCTTTGATATGGAATCAACCCAAGTCTCCATCAAAGAATGAATGGGTAAAGAAAATGTGGTGTATATACACAAGGGCCTATTATTTAGCCTTTTAAAAGAAGAAAATCCTGTAATTTGCCTTAACGTGAATCAACCTCTAGGACATAATGATAAGTGAAATAAGCCTGGCACAGAAAGACAAATATTGCATGATCTCACTTGTATGTGGAATCTAAAAAAAATCAAAGACATGGAAGCAGAGAATAGAATGGTAGTTACTAAGTGTGGGGTTGAGAAGATGTTTGTCAAAGGATACAGAACTTCAGTTAAACCAGAGAAATAAGTTCAAGAGAGCTATTGTATAGCATAGTAGCTATAGTTAATAACAATGTTATATGCACTTGAATATTACTAAGAGTAGATTATGTGTTCTCATCACAAAAAAGCATATGAGGCAATGCATATGTTAATTAGCTTGATTTAGCTGTTCCACCATGCATGCATGTTTCAAAATATCATGCCGTACACCATAAATACATATGATTTTTAAGTGTAAATTTAAAAAATAGTAACAATAAAGGAACTTTGAACATTTATGTACAAACCTTTTAATGAAAAATAGTTTCTCATTACTCCTTAATGAACACTGTTTAGTGTGTTCATTTTGTTTAACTTTATAGGAAACTACTGAAATGTTTTTCAAAGTGGTTTCACCATTTTACACTTCTGTTGACTAAGTAAGACGATATTACTTTCTCTATATTATTGCCAAGACCTGATATGAGTAGACTTAAATTTCATTACACAGAGGTATTTATTGGCATCTCATTGTAATTTTAATTTGAATTACCCCAAATACTAATGATGCCGAGAATCTTTGTAACATGTTTATAACTATCTGCATACCCTCTTTTGTGCTGTGTTCATACGAATTGTTTGACCATTCTTTTACTGGATTATTTGTCATCTCACTACTGAGTTTTTAGAGTAAATTCTTATAAAAGGTATGAAATAAAGGTTAAGGTTTATTTTTTTCCCCAGAGGTATATCTAGTTGTTCCAGCACCACTTGTTCAACAGCTTCACTTCTTAACATTGGGAATATTTGTCCAGTGCATGCATGCACATACCCACACTCATGTATATGTGTGTGTGTGTGTGTGTGTGTGTATTATATATCTCCAGAGTCTATACTTGTCCATTTATCCTTGTTATGCCTTAAAAGCAAATTCTTGTTTAATGTAGCTCTATAATAAACTTGAAATCAAGCAGTCTTCCAGTTTTGCTCTTTTTCTTTTAGTAAAAGTTGTCATGATGACTATAGTTCCTTTGTATGTAAACATAAACTTTATATCAATTTGTTAATTTATACAGAAATCTTGCTAAGATTAGACTTGTGTTGAATCCATACACAAATCTGAGGAGAATTCGCATATTAACAATATTGAGTTTTCTGATCTAACAGTTGAGTTTTCTGATCTAAGAACATGGTATTTCTGTCCATTTTCTACAGACTTCTTTGATAGCTTTTTGGAAAGTTGTACACATCTTACTTTTGCACATGTTTTGTTAAATTTAGCCTTAGCTACTTGTTGTTTTTAATGCTATAGTAAATAGTACTTATTTATTTTATTTTCTAATAGGTCATTGTAAAAATATAAAACTCCAGTTGATTTTTATATTGAGTTGGTATCCTGAGACCTGACTAAATTCCTTTGTTAGGTTTTGGTATTCCTCCTAGGATTTTCTACATAAATAATCATAGCATCTGCAAAGAAGACAGCTTTACTTCTTCCTTTCTAATGTGCATGCCTTTTCTTTCTTTGCCATGCCTTATTGCACTGATTAGCACTCATTATACAATGTAAAATTCAATTGGTGAAAGCAAACAAATTCGCCTTGTTCCCTATCCTAAGGGGTATATTATTCAGTTTTTCACCATTAAATTTAATGTTACCTGTAGATTGTATCACATTGAGGAAACTCCCTTCTAATCTAGTTTGCTGAGAGGATATTTTTCTTTTCTTTTTTTTATTTAACATAAATGTGTTTTGAACTTTGTCAAATGTTTTTCTGTATCTATTAAGAAGATCATATGTTTCTTATCTCTTTTGTTCCATTAAGGTTGAATTAGGTTGTTTGATATTTGAATGTTAAGCCAACATTATATTCCTAGAATAAACTCCACTCTGTCATAACGTATTATCCTTTATCTATATTACCGTATCTTTGCATCCCTTATGGTTTGTGCTTTTAAATTTTTATTTTTGAAGTCTCTGTCAGCCATACATCACAGAGACATTGTGCTCCTACACATTTCTAATGGCTTAATGCTTTTATTTTTACATGTACAATTTTAAACTAGAATTTATCTTTGAATGGGATATTAGGTAGTGATCCAGTTTACTCCTTATAGTAAACCAATTTTCCAAAATTTTCTAAGAATTTGCTTTCACCCATTGATGTGTGGTTCCACCTTTATTGTATATGATACTCCAAATATATCTGAATCAGTATCTGTGTTACTCGTGATATTTTACTGAGCTATTTTTTAGTTCTTATAATAAAACTATACTTTTGTTTTATCATTTTATTATAGTTTTATATTATACCTTAATTTCTCATATGATTTCACACCTCCTCCCACAAACTTTAGTTTTCTTGTATAAATAAACTTAGTCATTCCTAGACTTTTATTCTTCCACATAAATTTTATATTGTTTAATGAGTTAAACAATAAATCTGATTGTATATTTTAGTGGAATCATATTGCAACTGTAGACTAAATTGAGAGATAATATTCATACATATAACAGTTAATCACCCTATCCAAGAACAAGAACTTTTCATTTATTCAAATTATCTTCTGTGTACTTTATTTACATTCTAAACTCTCTTATAAGGCAATCTTACTATTCTTTATTAAGTTAATTCTTAGGCAAATTATACTTTTTGTTGCTATTGTTAAATGTATTTTATTTTTTATTTATGATTTGTAGTTGTTTATTGCTGGTATTATTAAATTTTTACTAGTATTTAATGTTTATAATACATATAAGCATTGCTAAACTTTTGTAAAAATAGTATTTTTACCCATTGGTTTTATTACTTCTTTAGAATGATGAGCACATTATCTGAAAATAATGACATTTTTATCTTTCCCTGATTTGATCATTTTCTTTCCATTAAATTAATTCAGTCTTTAAGTTTTCCTCAGGTATCCTTTTACCTGCTTCCTACAGGTTTTAATATGTTGGACTCACATCATTAGTTATGAATAGTTACTTCCATTTTCATTTACTCCATAATAAATGTTATTTAAAGGTGGGTCTGTGTATTAGTGTGTGAGCATATACTTACAGATGGTTAGGTGTTTAATTTCCAGGTGTATAGATTTTTATTGAACTAAAAAACAGAGTTAATGAATAACATTAACTTCTAAACAATTCTCGAGGTCCGAGTGGGCAAGGGGGCAGGCTGTTTTGGTTATTCTCTATTTACTTCCTCAGATCCAGGCTTTACCTTTCCTGATACTACTGTCCAATGTCTGGGAAGGCTCACGTCCATGGCCTCATTTTTTTTTAGGTTTGTCAAATGGGAGGTATCAGCCACAGACTCAAGGGCAGGAGGAGAGAGGTGGGGGTATTTATTACCCCCCTCCTTGCCTGTTTTGCTACAACTCTGCCTTAGTTGTGGCCACTATGGCGTCTCCTTGGTTTGTCTCATCCTCAGAGACCAGGCACACCATCTTTTCCTATTGGCTTTCAGCATTACAGTAGTAATTCCTTCCTGCTAGTGCTAGTTGCTGGTTTTTCATCATCCTTTGCTGATTTCCTGAACTCTTTCTACATGCCTGTAAAATGTCTCTTTGTTAGCTTTTTTCAGTTGAGTTATGCTTGGGGTGTGCCCGTTTTTACTTTAAAGACTCTTACCAATCCATACTCCAGCAGGAAATGTCAAATAAAAACTGATAGCCCAATTCGAAATCATCAAATGCTTGATTGAAAACAACACCACAAAGAAGAGATGACAAATTCCGTTTCAACATCCCATCTCCTTAAGCCTTCAGACTCTTTTTCTACATATGTCATCAAGTCTGACACCTCAATCTTAATGACTGTGGTCCATTGTTGAATTCAGGCGTTAAGTAACCAATTCAGCAGCAGTAAACAACACTCTCAGGTGTTCGAACTAATACAGTAAATGTGGAATCCTAATGATGTGCTCCTTTCTAAATGTATATGGCCTGATCCTACCCCTTTGAAATGCAATTTGGCAGGATCCCGTAGCTCTTTTGGTACATTATTATCCTTCCCAGAGCATTCTTTTACTTCCGTGTTTGGAATTTACCTTCTTAAAATATTAGAAGCAATGGAAGATGGTAGAGGAGGGTTGTGAAAAGAAAAGATATTCCATGTGTAAGCCATCTACTGAAGATGCTTTCACCATTTTTTTTTTTTAATTTTAATTCCCTAAAGGAGCCCGGATTACTCAGATTATGAGAAAACTTTCTTCCAAGGCAATATGAGGATCTCAAGTTCTCGGAATTCATCTTTGTCTACCCAAATGTTTTCATCCAAGATTACAGATCATACTCTTCCCTAGCCAATACCCTTACTTAGTGTGTAACTTTGGTGTGGAGTTTATTGCAATGCTAAAATGTGTCCATTCATATATTTTTTTAAAATTATTTAGAGAGAAAGGGTCTCTCTCTGTTGCCCAGGCTGAAGTGCAGTGGCTTGCCCATAACTCACTGTAACCTTGAACTCCTAGGTTAAGCAATCCTTTCACCTCAGCCTTCCAAGTAGCTAGGACT
>RJWJ010009682.1:0-49231 GCA_004363605.1 Indri indri | reverse complement strand
GCAGAAATACTCTCTAGGGATTAGGGGGATGGGGGGGCAAATCAACAACTAAAGGACATAGGGAGCACTAAGGGGGGGGTGGGAAGGGCATGCCTTTAACCCGCACTTGGGTGAGGCAAAGACATAAAGTGTAACTGTAATGTTTGTACCCTCACAATACCCTGGAATAAAAAAATATATATATGTTTTATGTAATTTCATGGTAACCACAAATAAAATATCTATAGCATATATACAAAGGGAAATGAGAAGGAAATCAAAACATGTCATTATAAAAAAATCAACAACACAAAGGAAGACAGCAAGAGGGGAAAAGAGTGACAAAAAAGCTATAAGACAGACAGAAAATAATTAACAAAATGGCAATAGTAAATCCTTTCCTATACTTTAAATATGAACAGATCAAATGCACCAATTAAAAGACATAGATTGGCTTAATGGATAAAAAATGAGACTCAACTATGTACTATCTACAACAGACTCACTTTAGATTTAAGAACACACATAGGCTAAAAGTAAAAAAAGGATAGAAAAGGATAGAAAAAGATATTCCATACAATGAGAACCTAAAGAGATAGGGGGTGGCCATATTTATATCAGACGTAATAGACTTTAAGATGAGAAGTCACAAGAGAAAAAGAAGGACACTATATAATGATGAAAGGGCCAATTCACCAGGAAGATATAATAATTATTAGTATGTATGTACCTAACATTAGAGCACCCAAATACATGAAACCAATATTAACAGAACTGAAGAGGGAAACAGAAAGCAACACAGTTATAATAGGAGACTTTGATCCCCGCTTTCAGTTATGGATGAAAGAACAACCAGACAGAAGAGCAATAAGGAAACAGAGGGCCTAAACAACTCTATAGACCAATTGCATCTAACAGACACATACAGAACACTCCATCCAAAAAATACAGAATATACATTATTCTCAAGCACATGGAGTATTCTCCAAGATAGACCATGTTAGGCCTCAAGAGAAATCTTAAAAATTTTAAGATTAAAATCATGCAAAGTATCTTGTCTTACCACAATGGAATGAAATAAGAAATCAATAGCAGAAGGAAAACAGGACAATCCACAAATGTGGAAATTAAGCAATGCACTATTGAATAATCAATGAATCAAAGAAGAAAACACAAGGGAATTTAGAAAGTATCTGGAGACAAACAAAAGTGAAAACACAACATGCCAAAATTAATGGGATACAGTAGCATCTGTACCAAGAGGTGAGTTTGTGTGGTAAACATTTATATTAAAAAAGAAGAATGATCTCAAATCAATAACCTAACCTCATACCTCATGAAACTAGAAAAAGAACAAACTAAATCCAGAATTTGAAGGAAGGAAATAATAAAGATTAGAGCAGAGTTAAGTGAAATAGGGAATAGAAAAATCAATGAAACCAAGAGTTGATTTTTTAAAAAAGATCAACAGAATTGATAAACTCTTAGCTAGACTAAGAAAAAAGGAGAGAAGACTGAAATAGCTAAAATTAGAAATGAAAGATGAGACATTACAACTGACGTCACAGAAATAAAAAGGATTATAAGAGATTCCTATGAACAATTATACAAGTTGGATAGTTTAGAAGAAATAGATAAATTCCTTGACACATACAACATACTAAGACTGAATCATGAAAAAATAAAATATATGAACAGATCTATAATTAGTAAAGAGATTGAATCAGTAATCAAAAACCTCACAACAACAAAAGCCCAGCACCAGTGACTTCATAGGAGAATTCTACAAACATTTAAAGAAAAACTAACATCAGTGCTTCTCAAACTCTTCAAAAGAATTGAAGAGAAGGGAATATTCCCAAACTTATTCTATGAGGTTAGTGTTACCCTGATACAAAAAATCAGACAAAGACACATCAAAAAAACTTATATCCCTGATGAATATTGATGCAAAAATCCTAAACAAAACTGAATTTAACAGCACATTAAAAGGACCATACACCATGACCAGGTGGCACTTATACCTGGAATGCAAGGATGGTTCAGCATTAATCAATGTAATATACTACATTAACGAATGAAGGACAAAATCACATGATTATCTCAACCCACGTAGAAAAAGCATTTGACAAAATTCAACACCCTTTCGTGAAAACAACACTTAACAAACTAGGAATAGAAGGAAACTACCACAATACAATGAAAGACATGCATGAAAAGCCCACAGCTAGCATCATAGTCAATGGGAAAAGACTGAAAACTTTTGTCTAAGATTAGGAACAAAGTACTCTCACGTAACTATTCAACATAATACTGGAAGTTCTAGCCAGAGCAATTAAGCATGGAAAAAAAAGGCATACACATTAGAATGGAAGAAGTAAAATGATTTCTGTTCCCAGATCATAGGATCTTACATGTAGAAGTCTAAAGTTTGCACTAAAAAACCTTTTAGAGCTAATAAATGATTTCAGCAAAACAGCAGGATACAGAGTTGACACACAAAAATTATTTGGATTTCTATGTGCAAGCAATAAGCAATCTAAAAAGTAAATTATGAAAACAATTCCATTTACAATATCATAAAAAAATGCTTCTTTTAGCTATTGTCTTTCAACAGGTTGGATAGAGGAGTATCACCCTGAGGAGGTTGACAGAAATGTTGGGGCTCATAAGAGGTCAAGATCTTTTGCATGGCTTCTTTCTCTTGCATGCTTATACCATTGTAGTTTCAGACTACAGTTGACTTCTTAGAGTAAGAAGTTATATAAAAATTCACGTGACTCAAAATTCCACCCTTTGTAGCCTGAATTTATCTGGAAATTCGGCCAAAGTATTCATTGCTCAGAATATTATTGCGTGTATTGACAAGCTGAACATGGAGCCCAATCCTTTTTTATCATAGCTAGGGGAGGCTGGGGAGCTAAAATTGACATTTCCCAGACTTTTGTGTAGTTAGGCTTCTAGAAAGGGTCTAGTCTGCCAATCAGGTATGTTCATGGTAGAGTGGGGTTTGAAACTGAACCAGGAGGAAGAGAGGGAGACAAGAAGGAAGTAGGCATCATTTTGCATTACAAATAAGGCTTGCGTTCCCTTTGCCTTCCTCCTCAATCCTGGTCTCTTCCCCACTGCAACAATGGAGACAACCACTGCTGTCAGATTGGTCTGTATCCTTCCATTCCCTTTTCATCCTTCTTCCAAATAAACGTGGACATGCATATGCTAATGTTTAAGGCATGGGTTTTACATAGTGTTTTACTGTATCACTCTACCACCTGCTACCTCTACAGCAATATTGTGCCTTTGAAAGCTTGACTGCTACACATCATTCCACGGCATGGATACAGTATAATTTTTTTAAAGCTGTTTCCTTTTTGAAGGACATAAACAACCTAAAAATTGTTTCCTGTTTTGTGCTATCGTAAACAGTCCTGCAAATCAGTCTCTTGTGCACATGTGCAAGCTTCATACTAGGAAGTGGAATTTGTGGGTTGCAGGGTACACACACTTAAATTTTCATGGATGCTGACAAAGTGTCCTCTAAAAGGCCTGTCACAGTTATCACCCCCACAGTTCTTACCGTGTTGAGGTGTTAGTGGAGTTAGGTTTTGGAATCAAGCTAGGACTGCAAGAGCCACTTACAAATGGTGGACCTAAGAGATGTCACTTATCCTCCCTAAACTTATGCCTCTTCTTCAGTAAAATGAGGGTAAGAGTAGTGTCTACGTCATGGAGTTCTTGCAGGGGATCAGTGAGCCGAGGCCTGCAATACTTAGCATGGTTCCTGGCACTTATTAAGCGTTGATGAAGGGTGGCTCTTCCTCTATCTCCTCTTCCTTCTCTAAGCTCCAAGCTCATCTATAAATGGGCCATTTCTACTATGGTCTTTTCAGGTTGAAATCATTTTGTTATTATTACTCCAGGATATGTCTGCTTTTGAGAGGTGCTGACACATTCTGGGCTGCATTGCTAAACCAGCCCTCTGAAAAAAAACCCACTGTGAAGTGGGTTCCTATCTCATGCAACTACTTAATGCTTTTAATTTAATGATGATATTGAATATATGCATGGGTCATGCTCAAATTTTTCCTGAAAGAACCACTTCCCTGTGCACTTGAGGATACTTACACTCCTCAAACGTTTTGCATATGAGAGGCTAAAATTAAGTTAATATCTCCAAAATGGCAATTTTCAAATGAAGTGATTTGTACTGATTAGCATGTTCTATTTAAGGAAAAGGAATATATGGGTCTATTTTAACAGAAGCTTTTGAAGTAACTCAGGTTATCATGAAGGGGAGAGAGAATGTGCTTGGGAGCCAAAGAGATCCAGGTTTGATTTCCAGCCCTGCCTCTTATTATCTGGGAAAGACCCTTCATATTTCTAAGTCTCAATCCTCATATTTATGTTTATCTCATAAGGTTGTTCAGATGATTTAATGACATAATGTGTGTAAGTGTTGGGCACATAGGACGTCCTTGAATAAAGCTCATTCCTGGCTACCTTTCCAGTGCCATTTACACAGGCGTCTGGATTCATCATCTATTTATTGAGTAGCAGCTATGTGCCACTTTTATAGGCTATGGGAGGGAGGGACATATAAGAGAGACAGTCTCACCTTCAAGGAGTTTTTTAGTCTAGTAAGAAAGCTAGGTGATGGGTAAGTGACTTTGAGAGAATAATAAGCACATTGATAACATTATTTCCAGAGCCCACGTCTCCCGACACAGGGAGTCAGAGGAACCTTCACAGAAGTGTCACTTGAGCTGGGTCCTGAAGGGTGAGGATGAGTTCACCAGGCAGGGAAGAAGAGCAGCGGGGGAAGCAAAGACAGAAAGCACAGAGTGTTCTAACACTGATGCACATTTCTCTTCCCTCCCTAGAATGCGTGGCTCAGCAGTCTCATGGTCTTTCCTGCAACTGGCATCTGGGTTAAAATCTCTGGGCACTGGACTTGCTAAAAAGGTCAAGAATTATTAATGCCCATTGTAGACTGGAACTGGGAGCTCCATAAATAAGCCCAGGCCTACAAATATACCTGGAAAATGCTTAGCTCATACTTTTTCCTCTGTTAGTTTTTCAGGGAAGACTAAGGAAATCACAATGGTGCTTTTTGGCTGGAAATAGGTCCTACCTGCCACTACTGATCATAAGAGATTTTTCTCACTGGAATCAGATCATTTAACCTCATTTCTAAAAGTCATGCTCAGGTGCTGAGGGGGTGGATGCTGCTAATAATAGCAATGATTAATGATTCTTCCAGCAAATATAAGAGCAAGTCAGCTAGTGGGCAGAAAAGTCTGTTCCTCTGTGCCCATTGAATAAAGAAAATTCCAGAGCACATATCAGTTTGTCATTAAAAGTGGCCATTCCCAGACATAGTTTTTATGTCCCTTGTACTTCCTTTTTTTTTTTTTTTTTTTTTACAAACTACAGACACTTTCTAGCTGCTGCTGCTGAAACAGGAATGTTTATATCCAGGCAGAGGAGCAAAACATGGTGGAAAATGAGCAGGCTGCAACCACTATGAAGAAATACCGGAAGAAAAAAATGCACAATCAATTTTGTTGTGTATTTTTAAAGAGACTCTGGTCCAGTTGTAGCTGAGAATGACTCATCCTGTCCACAGAAGCACCAAGAGGCAGGGGGGATGAACAAAAACAACATTCTGTTTTGCATAATTCTCATTTTCATGCAAAGAGCTCTTCAAACAGCACATGAAATTAGCCAGCAATTTAACTACCTACTTCACTATTCAGGCAAAGTGCATGAGATTTTTCTGGATAAGGATTATGACAGCGGTCAACTAAAAGACTGTCTTAGACCATGTCCTACCATTTAGAACACCACAGAAGTGTCAAAGTCCCTCATAAATACTGGGAAGAGTAATGTATAAGGACCTATTGGTTGCAACAGAGACCTGCTCAAATGACCTCAGGAAGACAGGAGAGGATTATTGGTGGCTCTCAAACTTGCTGACATGCTGTCCTCACCTGGAGAGTGTTTTAAAACTACTCAGATCGGGTTTCATCCCAGAGATTCTGATTTAATCAGTCTGGGCTGCAACTTGAGAATCAGGATTTTAAAAAAAATTCCCCAGGCAATTCTAATGTAAAGCAAAGTTTGAGAACCACTGATAGAGATCTATCGCAACTGGGACTGGAACAGCAAGCTGCCAGGGAGCAAGACAATCAGGGCTTTGGCTGCACACGACTTCAGGGAGCTCCAATCACAAGGTGGTCTATGTGAATGGCGCCCCCTAGAACACAACTCCAGGTGTGAAACTCTGTGGCAGTACGGACACTGCTACCCTCTCCAGCCCTTTCCCTGGGGAGCTCACAGGTAACAGTCTTGAATGCCGCTTCATGCCTTTTCCCTATAGCTATGCTCCTAACCATCCAAGTCTCTCCATTTCCCAAGTTCAAATTCCTGAGAAAGGAGTTTGATAGATCCAGTTCATCTTCTGAGACATATGACAAAAATCACTTGGTGCTGACCAGTCTGTGGATGAGGTACACCTGAGACAGGTGGGCACCCCAGTCTGTCATGGGGGCGGTAGGAGGAGGGGGCACATGTGGTCCTGGCCATCGAGGGACCAGAACTCTGAGCACGGCAGATCCCCTCAGGAAGTGTGAGTAGGAAGATGACGACCAGCATCTTAAACACAGTAAGTTCCAAAGAGGCTGACAGATGGCATTAACAAAGGTGACCATAGAGTCAACTGCCCAAATCAGGATGGTTATGTGAGTGAGAGGGGTGCTATTGATAATAACATTGGGGCAGTTAGTATGAACTGGAACAGTCCCAGGCCCAGTGCACACAGGGGCACCCTGGTTTACCATGCATTTTGATAGAAAAAGAGAGAAAAGGGCCTAGATACAATTTTACACCCTGATAATATGGAAATTCATTATGTGTTATAGATACAGTTGGAAGAACGTGAACCATAGTGAAGAGGGGCGTTGAAGAAATACATGCAGCAACTTCTCCCATGTGGGAGAGAAGTTCATGGAGATGAGGGTCCCCTTGTCTGGGCAGTTCTAGACAGGCAAACTGCCCACTTAAGACAGGTGCATTAGTTTCCTAGGGTTGTTGTATCAAATTACTACAAACTTGGTGGCTTAAAACAACAGAAATGTATTCTGTTGTAGTTCTGGAGGCTGGAAGGCCAAAACTGAAGAGAGAGTGTGGGGCTAGACTCTCCCCTACGGCCCTAGGGAAGACTGCTTCCTTGTTTCTTGCATCTTCCAGTGGCTCCAGGCATTCCCTGGGCTGTGGCTGCGTAACTACAATATCTGTTCCACCTTCATACGGCCTTTCCCTCTTCTCAGTTATGGCTTATCCTCTTCTGGCTCTTCTGAAGACACTTATCATTGGATTTAGGGCCCATGTGGCTAACTCAGTGTGATCTCGTCTTAATTACTTAATTCCATCTGCAAAGACCTTTTTTCTAATAAGGTAATATTCACAGGTTTTGGGTGGACATACTTTGGTGAGCCACCACTTACCCCACCATAACAGGTAAGAATCTAGGGTCGGCTTCACTTAGCACAATACAGCCCAAGAATCCATGTCATGTCCTATCTGTTAGACTCTATGTTGTAAATAGCAGAAAACCTAAACTGACATAAACAACAGAGCAAATGCATAGGCTCATAAGAAGTCAAGATATAGAGTTGGCTTTAGATGAGGCTTGAACCAGATGCTCAAGCATGTCCCCAAGGATCAGATTCATTTCAAGCCTTCACTTTGCCCTCTATAGAGGTGCTTTCTCATAAAGCTGCTTTGCCTGCAAAGCTGTTGTGCTTGTGGTCCTACACCGATAGCCTGTAGCTCCTGGGGCTGCAAATGTTTTTATTCACGACCTCCGGGGAAGGAGACTCTACTTGTCAGTGATGGGAATCGAACCAGCGGAATCATACCTATTGTCTCTGACTTGGCTGAAGGCATAGGGTACTGTGATGGGTTTAAGTCAATTGGGACCCACCAGCATGAGAGAACCACTACAGGTGTCATCAAATAATGAAAACAAGAAACCAATAACTGGAAGTAATATTTGTTGAGTGTTCATCAGGCACTGAACACTACACATGAATTAGCTCGTATGTCTGCGACAGCTATAAGAGGTACTATGATTATCCCATTTTACAGATCAGGAAACAGAGACACGAAATGTTAAGTAATATAACCAAAGACTCACCACTAGTAAGGAGGGGGTCTGGGATGTAATTTCAGCGATTTTTTTTCCCTCCTAAGCCTATACTAGTGTGTGTGTCTGCTGGGAGGAGGAGATAGGCGGGAGAGGCAGTGAGGAGGAGAGGAACAAGGTTCATGGGAACACTGGCTAGCTCAGTGTGATTACAGCAAAGAGGATGGCGAGAAACCAAGCTCGAGGCTGCAGAGGTGGCTGCCACTGGGTGACAAAGGACAAACATATTAATAAATTAGTGAATTATTCTAAGGGCAATAAGGACCGTCACAATCAAATTTATTTTAGAAATTTCATTCCAGCAATACCACAGAGAAAGGATTGGAAGGGGACAAGAGGTGCTGTCAGGAGGCCAGTGATCCAGATGGGCAGCGATGAGGACCTGGGCCAGGGCCTGGGCGGCAGGGATGGGGAGAAGTAACAGGTGCGGGAAACATCAAGGAAGTGGAATCAGTGGGCTTGGTGGCTGCACGCAGAGGGACGATACAGGAATCGATGATGAGGCCCAGGCCTCCAACTCGAATGACTCAGCTGATTAACTGTCATTTACTGAAATTGCGATAATAGCTCACAGTTATAGAGCACTTACTTTGTACCAAGCACTTCACAGGGACTTGTTCATTTAATCTTCACAATATCCTTATAATGGTACAAAGGAAACAACCAGAAAAATCTCAGTCACGCTCATGAATGAGCATTTCCTTAGCCAATATGTGTGTGTGCGTGGGAGGCGGAGGTCAGCGGAAGCCCAGCTGAGGAGGTTTGGGTGACTGTCCCACATGTCTCTCATCCCCCTCTTGGGACCCGCAGGGAAAAGAGACCTTCCTTACCAGATAACAACACGTATTGCAAAGATGTATCTAATCTAAGATGATGTGATATTGGCTTAGGGATAGATAAATAAACCAGTGGAATGTTTCCCAGAAAAGAGCTGGTGAGGGTATGAACAAATGGAAACTTTGTCTTTGTTACTGGCAGTACAAATCAATACGAACACTTTAGAGAGCAATTTGGCAATATTTAGTAAAGCTAAAGACGTCTATAACTTGTGACCCAGCACTTCCCCTCTTGGGTGGAATGAGCAGAATGCTAGAATATAGAAACTCAATATATGACAGAGATGGCATTACGAATCAGTGGGGAAAGGACGAACTCTTCGATAGATGGCGTTCTAAGATATTACACATGGAAAATGTTGAGATTAGATCCCCATCATCCACTAACACAAAAATAGATTGCAGGTATACTTAAGATCTAGAATTATATTTATCTTTATAAGAATGTCTTATGACATTGAGATGGAGAAAAATTTCTTACAAAGATCACAAATCATTAAGGGAAAACTGGCATATTTGAATATTAAAATTAAAAACTTTTATTCAACAACATAGCCAAACATCATACCTAAAATTGTCTTTGACTGGCAATTGTTTGGTATCCAGACTATATCTAGAACTTTTATAAATCTATAAAAAAAAATGCTAAACAATGTAATAGTGACAGAGACAAAGGATATTAAGGAGCAAATCAAAAAAAAGGAAATTTTAATTGCCAATATATGTATGAAAATTTTCTCAACTTCACTAGTAATCGAGGAAAAACAAATTAAAGCCACAATGAGATGTCATTTCACCCTGATCAATCTGACAAAGATTAAAGTGTCTGACATTATCAAGAGTTGGCAAGGATCAAAAATGTCAATGTTATGGAAGATTTTTTAAAAGGCTGGGGAGTATCTATATTAAAGAATATTAAAAGAAACTAAAGATACATGACAAATGCAATACAGTATTTGATTCCTGATTGAATTCTGGACTGGGGGAAAAAACTATAAAGGGCATTATTAGTTTAATGGGGAAATTTGAATCTGGACTGTATAATAGTAGAATTGTATCAATATTCCATTTCTGAATGTGATGACTGCATTATGTCATGTAGGTGAAGGTCCTTCTTCTAGGATATATATGTGTATATATAAAATATATTTCAATGTACATTTTGCATATGTATACATGGTAAATATGGAATATCAAAGGCCAAGAAAATTTTGAAGAGAAATAAAGAGAAAGCAAATGTAGAAAAATGTTGATAATTGTTGAATCTAGATGAAGTGTATACATGTGTTCATTGTACCATTTTGGCAACTTTTCTGTAAATTTGAAATGTTTCTCATAAAAAGAGGCAAGGTCATAGAAAAATGGGAATGTTGCCATTGTTATTGACCGTATAAACTGATACAACCACCTTGGAGAATAATTCAGCAATATCTGGTAAAGTTAGAGATATCTAACCCTATAACCCATCAGGTCTACCCTTGAGGCAGTTCTCAAAAGTGCACAAGTAGGTGTGTGTGACAGTTCCCTGCAGTATTGTTTTTACAGAGAAAAAAATGGAAAATAAATGTCCACAGAATAGATAAAGAAAGTATCTATTCCTACAGTTCTATAAAGTGAGTGAGCTAGTCCTGTGTGTACCAATGTTTTTAAATCTCAGCAATAATATTACTGAGTGAGAAAGAACAATTTACAGTGGGATCAGTGTAGTAGGATATCATTTCAATGCTATTAAATAGTTCAAAGCAATACCGTATCTGTTTATGAATCCATACATAGGTAGTCAATGTTTTAAAATATTGAGGATGATAAACATCAAAATTCAAGATAGTAGGGAGAGAGGAATGTGAGCACTCCTCAGAGGAATGCTCAACTGTGCCTATGATTTACTTCTTTTAAAAATAATCTGGGAACAATATAGCAAAATGTTAGCATGTGACAAAGCCAGGGGATGAAGACCAGATGTTTGTGCTATTATTCTCTCTGCTTTGCTGTAAGCGTAAGATGTTAACAATATTTATTCGAAATCTTTGGCAAGACAGGACCTGGAATATGCATTTTACTTTGCCTTTATAGGAAGCAAACTCTAAACTCAGGAAACAGAACTCTCGGCAGAGACTGATTGCAGAACGTATTTCTTGCAAGACAGCAAGAGCACTGCAGCAGTGGTTTTGTGCCCACGGAGGGCACTAAATTGACACTGTGAGTTTTGAGTTGTCACTAAAATGGTACATCTTTATAGTTTAAAAAATGTGTGCATCTATAACTGCAATGGATTTAGGAGAGTGGGTACACACTCCAGCCCTATAGCCAACAGCTAAAGGAAGACAAATAGCTTGAAAGTTCATTGTTAAAAAAAAAAACCTGTTGTATTCTGGTGTCCTCTCAGGAAGAACCTCTAGATATTATTTAGAACCAGAGGAAGCACCAAGATGGGGGCTACAGGGTCTGCCCCGCCAACTCCCTGCTACAAACGGAGACCTCCAGTCGAGCATCCACAGGCTCTCTAGGAAGCTCCGTGAGCGATGGTCTCAGACTCCCTTTTCATAGCCTCGGAGACAGCAAGTGAGTCCACACTCTTGTCCTATCTTGAGACATAGCTGCTCAGGTCCTGGCTCTAAAGGGCTGTGATCTGGAGCCAGGAACTGGGAGTTCCTGCTTTTAAATAGGAACCAATTTTATGGCTGAAGGTGTTCCACTGTCTAACCTGATGGCACACAGGGTATTTAAGAATCCATTCATTCGGTAAACAGTCAGTGAGCATCTCTTAGGGCACTGGGCTGGATTGAGCAGAAAGAGATGAACAGGAGCGAGTCCCGGCCCTGGGGGAGCCCGTCGTCTAGTGTCGGAGGCTGGCAAGCAGGTAAAATACAGTAAGAGGAGCGTTTGGTGCTAGTTTTTACAGAATCCTCTCGGGGGTGAAGAGGACACATGGAACTGTGATGGTGGCCTGTGCCGTTCTGCAAAGGAAGCAATGTCAGAGCTGAGTGTAAAGGGCACATTTGCCATGAAGACACGTGGCCAAGAAGGCACATGCAAAGCCTCGGAGTATGAGAGAGTGTGGTGAACGAGGGGCCCTGCCCTTGAAAGAAGAAAGTTGGAGAAGAGAGATTCCCAAAGCTGTCAAGGCAAGTAGTACTGTATTTTAACCACCACGGGTTGAAGACTGTTGTGCTGGGAATTTCTAAATTTGGAGGCTTCCATCTTGGAATAGTGAATGCCTTGACTGGTCCCCAGCCGTGGAGGGTCCAGTGATGAATGCCTGTTTGGTGGAGCTGGTTATCCTTTGGTCCCTCCCCGGCTCAGTGGAAGCTGCTCCTTGGTGAGCAGTTTAGTTCACCAAGAGGTCTGGGCACTGCTGGGAGGGAAGGAGGCAGAAAGGACTGAACCCTTCGGAGAACTCAGGAGTCCTGCCAGCCACCTCTTATGTCCTCCTGTTAGCTCCAGTGTCAGCCTGCTGAGATTCGAATCCTGTCTCTGGATCCTAGCTGTGTGCCTTTAGACAAATTATTTAATCTCTCTGAGCCTCGGTTTCCCTAGTTGTCAAGTGGGAATATGAATAATTCCTACCTCATGGAGTGGTTGTCAGGGCTCAGTGAGATAAAGCATGGAAGGCAGAAAGTTCTGTGCATATTAAGCACCAAATAAATGTTGATCATCGTTATTGTGACGATTATGCCCATGTTTCTGATGCTTTTGTAAAAATCCACGCCCTCTCCATGCTCGTTCACTCTATCTCCTGCATGTGACCACCAGACTGATCCCTCGAGCTTTCCTCTCTGCAGTTTGCATTGTGAAAAAAGGAGGGATATTGAATGTCCCTTTTCTTTTGCCCCCCTGGAGAGTGTGGCACCCGTCTTCACCCGGCCCCCCAAACACACACACCGTAGTTGAGAAACCCAGTGGGGTCACTGAAGACTTTTAAACAGGGAGACACACAACAAGATGAGGTTTCTCTCCATATGGCTTCATTATCTTGGGATCAAATTTATTACAAGCGCCTGAAATAGTTTGTAAGCTTTTGTGTCTTCATTTGTCAACTGCCCTAATTCTTTTATTTCTGGGGAGATTACTCACAGGCTTACCGGGTCTATTGTACTACTCTGGGCATGGGGATGCTATATTTTACACGCTGTTGAATTAAGCCCTTGTCATTTTCTGGGCTAGCACTCCTGGATGAGTCAGATGTTCGCGTCTCAGCAGCGTAGGCTCTGGTGGCAGCTCTGCCTGCAAAGGTCAGGCCGCTCTTCTCTGCCAGGGTCCCCAGCTCGGCTGCCGCCTAATGGCGAGTTTCTCAAGAAATGGGTCTTGAGAAACAGTTCGAATGACTCTGCTGCCGTGAGTCATTCCGGATGACAATGTGATAGATATTATATTTACTCATCTTTGTAAAAGCTGACTGTCTAAGTGCTTCTGGCAGAGGGGAGCCTGCCTTTGAAAAACAATTGCATTTCATTTTCATCAAATAGGAATTTTGGGATTTTTCTAAATTTGGGATTTTTCTCTTCAAAATGGACCCTAGCAGAAGAAGAATTAAGCTGGTGTTGGGGGAGGGGAGGGTGTAGTGCCATTATTAGCCCAGCCTTTAGAATGTGCCAAGTTCTATTTTAAGTGCTTAGAATATCTCACTTAATCCTTATTTTAATCCTGAGGGAGATACTGTGATAACAATAACACAAATAAGTATTACTGTTAGTTATTGTTGTGGTTGCTATTTTAGGAATGAGAGAATTAAGGTTTAGCTTGATCTAACATCACCACTTAGCTACAAAGTGGCAAGACGCTGGCAGGAATGTCTGATATCAGTGACTGTGTTCCTGATCACACCACTCCTGAATGATGCTCTTCAAGTCTGCATACCTGCTAGGTTCCAGCATGCGTTCGCCCCACAAGGCATTTGTTGAGGCCCAGGGTTGGGCACTGGTTATTGACAATGGTCCAGACACAGTCCCTTCCCTCATGGAGCTTATAGTCTAGTGGGGGGAAAAAGAAAAGCAAGAAAAGAAATTGCAACACAGCTTGATAAATGCCGTAGTAGGGTGAGCACGGGGTACACAGGGACCATATATATATATTAATGGCCTTGGGGCAGTCAGGTAGACTTCTGGGGAAAGATCACCAAGGTAATTCCTATGGGATGAATGGGAATTGTGCCGGTCCAAGGAAGGAGGGGAGGAGGGCAGGACATGTCAGGCAGAGTAAGCAGCAGGCATGAGGGACAAGGGGTCCCAGGTGGATGCTGAGTCCCAGGAAAACACTCTCATGACTGAATGGTCTCAGGCAGGTACCAAAGAGTTGGCTCATCTGGGTATTGACTTTTTGCCTTCTATACCTGGCTCCCCCATTCTGAAAAGAACACTGCTTTGCAGAAGAACAGCTCTGAGAGCGAGGTGAGAAGAAAGAACTTTTTCCCCTTTGTGGCCTGAAATGGACATATGAAAGCTGTCCCAGTCCCTGGTGGGAAGCCTGATGATGATGCTGTGTCATAGCTGCAGGCTCAGCCATGCCCGTCCTGGGAACTGGCCGGTAGCACACGGCTGAGACATCATAGCACTACATGTGACAACCTGATGCAGTCACCAAGCTGAAATTTGGGAGGATGAATCTTATTTTCCTATTAAACAGAGCAGCAGGGAAGGAAACCACTGTAATGGGATCGACTGAAGAGGTAGCTCCCTGTTTGCTACTAGCACCTTCCACAGGTGTGTGAAGGAATTAGGGGCTCTTCGCTAATGTGTAAGACTTTGGGAAGGCCACCTTCCTTTGTTTCTCCAAGGTACTGCCCCTCTAATGGCCTTTGGCACAACCTTGTTGGTCAGATGCTTAATAGGCAAAGTCATTTTACCAAATCACGAGTTAGGTCTTTTGCAGGTGTGCAGTGTGTTTATGTTCACTGGACTTGGCTTCACACAATGACTGGGTTTTTGCCCGATCGTTTTTATCTCTTCTGTTTACTGTCAGCCTAGCGGGGTCTCTTCATCTGGGCTCTTGCAGACACTTGGGACTTTCTTGTTAGACTTTTCAAACTTAATCCTTTGGTTCAGGTTAAAGTGGTTGTTCCAGGGCTTCCTGGATGTTTCTTCAGCATTTTGTTGTCTCTTACTCAAATCTTCCCTCCCTGGCCCTTTCTCTCCACATAGAGACATTCTCCCCCAATGATGGCATTCCTTTACATGGGCCTTTCTGACAAGTTATTACAAGGGGAGTCTTTCCTTGGCAGTGGCAGAGGCTGGGCCATGTTACAATCCAAAAGGGGAATTGCTATGACACCTTGCTATGGAATGTGGGAGACTTGGCACCAATTGTCCTATTCTCTCCCTGATAGTTAGCATCCTATTACACCTCTTTCGTAGTGTGGTGGTTAAGAATTTAAGAACAACAGCCTGGACAACATAGTGAGACCCCATCTGTACATAAAAATGGAAAAATTAACCAGCATTGGTGGTACGCACCTGCAGTCCCAGCTATTTTGGAGGCTGAGGTGGGAGGATCACTTGAGACCAGGTGTTTGAGGTTGCAGTGAGCTATGATGATGCCACTGCACTCTAGCCGGGGCAACAGAGCAAGACCCTGTCTGAAAAAAGAATTGCCAAGAAGTTCACAATGTTTACTTAGGAAATGACATTTCTTCACAGTGACTTTCCCTAGGGCCTCATTCCAGGACTGTTCTGGCTGCTGCACCCGTTTCTTCTTCTAGTATCAGTCCCAAAAGCTCTCAAGTAGTAGGTGTAACACATTTATTTTTGATGGCTTTCTATTAAAATTTGTAGTTTATGCTCATGGAGACCAATATTCTATTGTCTGATATTTCATACTTTTTGGTCTTGGAGTCTGCTCTATTTATCTGTGGGTTTCTGAATGAAGTTTGGGTAGATGTTTGTCTTGGTGTTTTTCAATATATTTTATAAGCCTGAACAAAAGCTTGGGATGACAATGCCCACTCATCATTTTCTTCTCTTCAGGAGTTGCTTTGTGCAATAATAACATGCTATTGCTTCTTAGTGATTTGTTTGTGACAAAAGAGCCAAAAATTATACCTGCTGGAGAAATCTTATTTCCCTTAAAAACAAAATTCTGTCTCTTTCAGGTACAATATAATTTGGTTTGCCTTATTCTTCATGGGCGTTATATTTCCATCTTTGTTTTTTTTCTGAATTCTGATATAGTTCTCTCTGTTGCATCATGTGGAAGATGAGAACTTAAAAACAAAAACTCTTAATATCTGGGCTCAGTTCACTTTTATTCTTTGCAAAAAGTATAAGAGATAAAATGATCTTTGCTGATGTTAGCTCCAAACATCAGCTCTGTGCCCGGTAGAAGGGACTATAATAAATTTAACTGGAAGATGAGTCCCACTGACTTTGTAGTTGGAAAAAATGGTAAGTAATTGAATTCTCTCTCCATCTTTGTTCATCACCATGATTCTTTGATAGCAAGGAGAAGTACTCTGAGCTGGTTATGAAGAATATATTAACATAATGGGTGTGATATCTGAACAGACTGTTATGAGCACACTTTCTAGGATTCCATTTCTAGTTGTTGGCTAATTTCAAATTTATCTACATTCCCTTTCCATGGTTGGATGGGAAACTGGGAATCTCATATAGGGCCTTCTTGGTTAAAGGATTTGTGGGTCTCCCACTTAGGAGATTACAAGCCTCTGTGCCTCACCCTGAGCTGGTAGTGGCCCTGGGTGCTCCTTGGTGACATGAAGTAGGGGAATATCATCTGGGGTAGCCCCCTGCATCCCTGTCAGGGGCCCTTCACCTGACTCTGGGCTCCCTTCTTCTGCGGAGTCTTTGACTTCCCAGGGCCCTATGCTGTAAAGCCTCACCCTTGGCAGCTGACACTTCTTTCCCTTCTTGCCACCCTGGGGCTTGGCGAAAGACAAATACACAGCATTTGCTGTTGGCACTGGTTCATTTTGAAACCCCTCTGTCTCTGTACTTATTGCCTGTATCAATGACTTAAAAATTACCTTATTAGATTTTTCAAATAAAAATGAAACATGTTGAAAACTGCAAAATGATGATGAAAGTAACCAAAGAAACTCTAAATAAATGGAGAGACATACCATGTTCATGGATTGGAAGACTCAACAAAATAAAGATGTCACTTCTCCCCAAACTGATTTATAGATTTAATGCAGTTCCTATCAAAATCCCAGAAAGATTTTTTATAGCTATAGACAAGTTTATTCTAAAATTTATGTGGAAAGACAAAGAAATTAGAATAGCTAAAACAATTTTGAAAAAGAATGAAATAGAAGGAATTACTCTACCCAATTTTAAGACTTACTACATACTACAGTGATCAAGACAATGTGATGTTGGTGAAGGGATAGGAACATAGAACGATGGAACAGAATAAAGAATTGAGGAACAGACCCATGTAACATACTCAGCTGATTTTTTATTGCTTTATGTAAAACACACGTAACATAAAATTTACCATCTTAACCATTTTAAGTGTATAGTTTAGTGTTATTAAACACATTGATAATGTTGCGCAACTATCACCACCATCCATCACCATAACTCTTTTCATACTGTAAAATTAAAACTCTATACCCATTAAATAACTCCCTCCCCTCAACCCTGACAACCACCCTTTTACTTTCTGTCTCTATGATTTTGACTAATCTAGTTCCTTCATATAAGTGAAGTTATACAGTACTTGTCTTTTTATGACTAGCTTGTCTCCCTTAGCAATGTCCTCAAAGTTCATCCATGTTGTAGCATATTATAAAATTTCTTCCCTGTTAAATGGTGAATAATATTCCATTGCATAGTGTCTTAATCCATTTTATGCTGCTATAACAGAATACCAAAGGCTGGGTAAATGATAATGAACTGAAATTTGTTTGGTTCATGTTCATGGAGGCTGAGAATTCTAAGAACATGGTACTGGCATCTGATGAGGGCCTTCATGTCATGTCATTCCATGGCAGCAGGTGGAAGGGCAGGAGAGGGTGAGAGTGAGGGGAGGGTGTCTGAACTCATCCTTTAATCAGGAACCCACTCCCACGATAACCCACTGTCACGATAATGGCAGTAATCTATTTATGAAGGCAGAGAGCTTATGACCTAATCATCTCTTAAAAGCCCCACCTCTCAACACTTGCTTTGGGGATTAAATTTCCAACACATGAACTTTGGGGGACACATTCTGTTGCTCCATGAATTAATATAAATGTGTTTGCAGACAGGATTTGTCTTAGGAGTTTTGCAGAGCTTTGCCCTGAAGGAATATGTGAACAAATTGCTTTGCATTTCGAATGCTGTTACACTCAGAAGGGCGTCTCTGAAAGACAGTAGCAGCTGTATCCCACAAGGCACCGCGTTTTTCAGACCTAAAGCTTTGGATTTGCTTTGTAAAGCAAAGTGAATCTGTTAAAAACTACAGGATGAGAGCTGACAATGGAGTGCCCCCCAGAAGAGACAGCTGCCCGAATGGTTAGAAGCAAAGCTCTTGTTTGAACACTCTAGACTACCTGTCTCCATTCACAATAATCTAATAAATATGGAGCCAACATATCTCTGTTTAACCCCTCTGTTAAGTGATAAACTTACCCTAGAACTTAGAAGTTAACCTTTGAAAGATTTTGTAACCATCCGTTCACGTAGATAGAATTAGTTAAAGGATCTGTAGAAACCTTTTGAAAATCTGTTAACCTGAGAGGAAATACCTGTTGTTATGTAAATCTGTTACCCCTGGCAATTAATCACTATTCCCTATAAGTTACCATGTAAGACCTCATTCAGGGCTTTTTGAGACCCACGGAGAAGGTCTAGGCCCCCTGAGATCCCACTTTGCCTGTAATCTTCATAAACTTATAAAACCATATCTTTGTCCCTGTGTATTCTTTTATTTCTTTTATTTTCCATTTTTCTCTATTATTTTCTTATCCCTTGCAACTCTACCAAAGGGACCTGGTTTTTTGCTGGGAGCTTAGCTACCTCCCCGCAACATTCAAACCACAGCATATGTATATATCATATTTTGCTTATCCATTCATCATCAGTGGACACTTAGGTTACTTCAACATTTTAGCTATTGTAAATAATCCTGCTGTGCACATGGGTGTACAAATATCTCTTTGAGACCCCACTTTCAATTCTTTTGGGTATATACCAAGAAATCGAATTGCTGGATCATATGGTAATTCTATTTTTAACTTCTTGAGGAAATAACATACCAATTTTCACAGTGGCTGTACCATTTTACTTTCCCACTAACAGTGCACAAGGGTTCCTATTTCTCCACACCCTTTGCAACTTATTTTAAATTTTTTTTTGGTAGGAGCCATCCTAATGGGTGTGAGATGGTATCTCATTGTAGTTTTGAGTACCATTTTCTGACGATGTTGAGCATCTTTTCATGTGCTGATTGTCCATTTGTATACCTTCTTTGGAGAAATATCTATTCCAGTTCTTTGCCCAGTTTTGAATCAGGTTGTGTTGTTGCTGTTGTTGTTCTTAATAGTTCTTTACACATTCTTGATATTAACCCAGATATGATTTGCAATACTTTCTCCTATACTGTGGGTTGCCTTTTTACTCTGTTGATAGTATCTTTTGATGCACAAATTAATGGACTTTTGACAAAGGTGCAAAAGCAATTCAATGGAGGAAGAATAATCTTTTCAACAAATGGTACTGGAGCAATAGAACATCCATAGGCAAAACAAAATAAGACGAAAACCCAAAACTTCATATTTTAAATGAAAATTAATCCAAAATGGATCATAAATTTAAGTATAAAACACAAAACCATAAAATGTTTAGAAAAAAAGATAGGAGAAGGCCGGGCACAGTGGCTCACGCCTGTAATCCTAGCACTCTGGGAGGCCTAGGCGGGTGGATTGTTTGAGCTCAGAAGTTCGAGACCAGCCTGAGCAAGAGCGAGACTCTGTCTCTACTAAAAATAGAAAGAAATTAATTGGACAGCTAAAAATATATATAGAAAAAATTAGCCAGGCATGGTGGCGCATGCCTGTAGTTCCAGCTACTCGGGAGGCTGAGGCAATAGGATCGCTTAATCCCAGGAGTTTGAGGTTGCTGTGAGCTAGGCTAATGCCATGGTGCTCACTCTAGCCAGGGCAACAGAGTGAGACTCTGTCTCAAAAAATAAATAAATAAATAATAAAAAAAAGATAGGAGAAAATCTTTAGGATCTAGGACTAGGTGAAAAGTTCTTAGACATGATACCAAAAGCACAATTAATAAAAGAAAAAATCAATAGGTTGGACTTCATCAAAATGAAAAACTTTTGGTCTGCAAAAGACTGTATTAAAAGGATGGAAAGACAAGATCTAACCTGGAAGAAAATATTTTCAAACCACATATCTGACAAAAGATTCATATCTAAAATACATGAAGAACTCGCAAAACTCAACAATAAAAAAATTTAAAAATTCAATCAGAAAATGCACACACATTTTATCAAAGGATATACAGACAGCAGAAAAAGAACAGGAAAATTTGTTCAACATTATTAACCATTAGGGAAATGCAAATCAAATAGCACTATATACCTATTAAAACAGCTAAAATCTAAAAATAGGAATAATATTAAATGTTGGCAAGGATGATGAGGAATTGGTCTATCTGTACATTGCTGGTAGGAATGTAAAATGATAGAGTCTCTCTGAAAAACAGTTTGGCAGTTTCTTAAAAAGCTAAACATATGCTTATCTTATAACCCAGCAATTGTACTTCTGGGCATTTATCCCAGAGAAATGAGAAGCTATATCCACACAAATATGTGTACACAAATGTTCACAGCAGCTTTATTTGTAATAACCCCAAATTGGAAACAACCCATATGTCCTTCAATGGGTAAATGGCTGAACAAACAGTAATACCTCCATACCATGAAATACTACTCAGCAATAAAAAGAAATGAACTATTGACACATGCGAGGACTTGAATGGCTCTCAAGGAAATTATGCTGAATGAAAACGAAAGCCAATTTCAAGAGGTTATATACTATCTAATTCCATTTGTGTAAGATTCTTGAAATAACAAAATTATGGAAATGGAGGACAGGTTGCCAGGGGACAGTGGGTCAGGGTAGGGATGGGTGTGACTATAAAGGGGTAGCACGAGGGGTCTTTGTGGTGATGGGACCATTGCGCATCTTGATAGCGGTGGTGGTTACACAAATCCACACATGTGATAAATTTGCACAGAACTATGCACACAGACACACAAGTGCATATAAAACTAGCGAGATCTGAATAATGTCTATGGATTGGACCAATGTCAATTTCCTATCTTTGGTACGGTACTATCATTGCATAGGACGTTACCATTGGGGGAAAGTGAATGAAGGGAACACAGGATTCTCTGTACTATTTTTGCAACTTCGGGTGAATCTACACTTATTTTCAAATAAAAAGTATAAAAGAAAAATACAGGCTCATAGTAACCATTTCCACAATACAGAAGTCTCTCCTTTCAAATGTGGAAATCACCTGCCCTCTTTTCATTCCAGTGTCTGCAGAAACCAAAGTCTGGTGTGGAGCCCTTCTTATCTCTCCTATCAGCACATATTAATACAAAAGTGCATAGGTCTCTGTTTCTTTTTTTTGTTTTATTATATTATATGCATTACCCTGAGACTTGCTTCTGGCTCTTAACGATACACTGTGGACATCCTCTCATGTCCGGCCAATTTATGTGCACAGCTTTTGTTGGTTATGTTCAACAGCTGTCCTGTTCGCAATGGCTCTGTCACAGTTTACTCAAGTGTTACTTTACTGATGGACTGTCAGGTTTCTTCTAGGTTTTGGTTTTTTTTTTTGCCACTGCCAATAATAATGCCTCTGCTTTTATTTCTGGTAGGCCAAATCCCCAACCATTGATTTTCAAAGATTTTGCTTTTTTTAGGAATGGAAACTTTTCTTCAAATTCACTCCTATCCCATCACAAAACTCAGTAAAGTAAAAAACACAGACCTGCTCTGGTTGAATGGGGCTAGGGGAACTCAGAGCCCCTCTGTGCCTTCCACTGCCCCGGAGGCATCTCTGTGAACCCTTAGGGTTCTCCCGCAGTCTTCCCCTTTGCCTTAAACGGCACACAGGCACACACAACCTGGAGAAAAGTCATCACAGCCTCAGCTATCCCCACCACCCGAATGATGCTCAGATCACGTCTGCAGCCCAGAATTCAGTCCTGAGCTCCGTCTCAAATCTCCGGCAACTGGTTGGCCATTTTCACCTTCCACTTGCTGGCTGCCTCGCGAGCCTCAAATTTAACTTGTTTAAGCAGATGGTACTTTGTCCTACAAACAAGCTCTGGATATTCTGCCTCCAACCTATGATGTTGTTGCTTTTCCTGCCATCCCTTCAAGCCCACTCTCGCTTGCTCTTTAAGCTGTATTTAATGCATTGTCTATTTCTCTTTCTCTCTACAATTAATATCATCCTAGCTGGGGTTCTTATGATTTTGGATCAGTTCCTTGCAATAGTCCTCTAAGGATTCCTTCTGCCTCGAGTCTCTTCTTTTGCCCCTTAATGACACCACTTCCGAACACCGCTGCCAATATCATTTTCCCCAAACGCCACTTTCCGTCTGCCATTTGTCTGCTCAAAAACTTCCAGGGACTTCACTATATAAAGGAATAAGCCTGTACTCTCCAGCTTAAGAGGTGGCCTCCCAATTTGTCTTTACAAGCTCGATTCCCACTATTCTCCTAAAATAAACAAACCAAATAAGCAGACAGACTCTCAGTGCCTTAAACACACCGGACCCACGTCTACCTGCATGCCTTTCCTCGAGCCGTCCCATTTGCCTACAATGCTTCCCTGTGTCGACCTGTTTCCTTAATTTCTATAAATCCTGAAAAATACCCCTTGCTTCATTCTCAGCTCCAAGAAACCTTCCCTGAACCTGAACACAGGTTCTCTCATTTATGTCTCGTCTGCCACATCGCAAACATTGGCCAGGTTTACTTTCTCCATTTCAGCACACTACGCCTGTGTCTGCCACTCTGTCCTCGCCCTACGTCTGCTGTACAAATGCATCACCTTACTTAGTGCAGTCCCCTGCATGTAGCCGGAGCCCAGGATTTAGCTCTGGCTAACAAGTGCCTGAACAAGAAACATGATCTAGAGGCAAACAGCTTTATCATGTTTCATTCCTTCTCTGTAACCTTGGGTCCAAAGTCATACAGGATATAATGAAACCAAGAAAACTGCATATAAAACGATTAACACTCATGTCGATGAGCTGTGACTACCAGGGAATCATTTACACAGGAAGTGCTGGGGGTCCGTGTGGGGTCCACAGCCACTCAGACCGAGAAGCCAGCATCGAGCATTCACAGAGCACGTTGAGGAAAGCAGAGCCTTTTGCAGAAATCAATTAGATAATGACACAGGACTTAAAACCTGCACTTTCAGCAATTGCATAAGCTGCCGAATACTAAGAAGTCAGCATTCCCAGCTCCGAGACAAGACGTTCCAGCAGAAGCGATGGGGCAAAATCTGACATAAGACACAGGAGGGTCTGTAGCACGTGGCAAACAGACATCACGGTGTGGGCCTCTATATGGCGCCCACCACAGCGGGGCAATCCCCGGTCCTTAGTGAGGAGAAACACCCGGGTAGTTCCAAAATCCTGTAGCGGTCACCAGACAGAAGCGTCTGAATATTGTTCTCATTAATGCATGTAGGTTCAGCCATTTTTATCAAAGTGCTTTGTCATCTTCATACATTCCCGAGTTGAAGAACACCTGGGTGAGATTTCTGAACAGGGTGGACCCAGGGGACTCTTCCAGAGTGGGCAGAGCCCCTCTTTCTTGACAGAGCCTTGTTCGACAAGATGCACTCCTGCCTGTGTCTGTTACAAACACACGCCTTAACATTAAGGCATCTCCTTAACACTATCTGCAATCCTTGCAGAAGCCCTGGAAGGTGGACGTGGTTAACTTTGTTACACAAGTAAGGACACGGAGGCTTAGAGAGGTGAAGCCATCTTGGCTGATACCACAGCTGGGAAACTATGAAGCTGGACTCCATCCACCTCCGAAGCCCACACCAGGTGGCCTCCTCTCACTCCTGTAATTCCTGTAACTCAGGTCCTGAGCATCTGCAGCGATACATTGGCTTCCTTCCACGTGTGCCACTGGGGTCTGTAGAACAGGAGCTGCTCCTAGGATGAGCAAGGTTGTTGCTTAACACAAATAACAGCCTTTGCATTTAAGGCAGTTTTTCAGTGAAGAGCTTTGGAAGCTCCTGCAGGAAATGACAGGTGCATCCCGCAGCCAAAGGCCTTCAGCACGGCAGGGCGGCATGGCAAGGCTGCTTAATGCGTGCGTGCCCTGGCGGTCATTAGTGCTTGGTCGAAGCTGTTGGGCGGAGAAGGGGGAAGGGAGCCTTGACTCTCTGGAAGAGAACACAAAAGAAAATGTTCAGTTGTTTTGCTTCGCGATTCACACAAACACATTATCTAATTTAATCCCTGTTTTTCAAAGAAGGAAGCAGGGTCCCCAAGAGGGTAAGGAAATTGTCAAGGTTGCAGAGCTCCTAAAGAGCAGGACTACTCAGACTCAGGTGTTCTGCCTCTAGAACTCATGATTTCTCTGCTGTGCTGACCATGCAACACTCTCCAGGTGAGCCTGTTTGACTCCCCATAGAGTCGAAGTTGTGGTCAGCAGCCTCAGCCAGTCAGCTCTGTGGGGTGATTTTCAGAGACAATGAGGGGGCTTGGAATTTTTTTCAAGAACAGGGAACAATCCTTTCATTCTAAAATTAGAGGCATAGTAAAATGCAAATACTACTATACAATATTGCTACTATAGAAAATGTAGTAGTGTTGACTTAAATTTTCACTAAAGTGAAAATGACTGATAGGTAGCTTAGCCAACTGGAAAGAGCATGGACTTTGGAGTCAGACAGAGCTGAGTTCAAACTTGGCTTCACCAGATGTGCTGTGTGACCCCTGGGCCTGTTGGTTCACCTCTCTGAGCCTCAAATTCCTCATTTATAAAATGAGAATTATGCTACTTACCTCTAAGAGTAAGCACAAAAAAAACATGGATTGTTTTATGGAGCTATTGGCCAAGTGAATATAGTTAGCAGCTATCAAGCTCTTGAAATATGAAAACTATTTATTTATTTATTAGTAAATTACTTCTAACTACATGAGAAGTGCACAGAAGTACTCAGCACAGTGCATAAGGTTTATGCTGAATAAATGATAACCATTCTTTTTATAACCACCACAACTTCTCAACATTTTTGAGCTTCCGAAAGGTACAATTGTACCAAAGAAATAGCGAATGTTACTAGGAAGACCTGGCTGACTCTAGCGCCACCCGTTTGGGAGCTCCCTGCTGTTGGGCACATCTCTGACCCTCTTAGCCTTGGACTTCTCACTTGAAAACCAGACTGGCGTGAGGATCAAGGGAAATAGTGCGTGAGGAAGTGCTTCGTAACCTGGGAAAGTCTGTATCAATATTCAGTTGTGGAGGATGTTGGAAAGTACCAGGTGAGTACGAAAGTAGTATTAGTTTATAATTAGAACTTAATTGATCAGAGCTCTGGTTAGAGGTTATAGAATGTCGATGGTAGAATCTTGCTGGAGCTCTAAATAAATTGCACCTTAATGTTCCATCTCTATTAGCGTGTATATATGTACATAGACAAATAAATTTTATAGACACATGATAATATGTTATGTGATAGATATTGGTATAATTATGCATCACATAAATCCAACAGTAGGCTTGTCCTTTTGCTTTGAAGCACTTTCTGGCACTACCCTTGGGCCACTCTGGAAATAAATGCTGCTGTACATGTTGATGTCCCCAAACACCCAGATGGAGCCCTAAGGAAGTCATCCCTAAAGGTAGCATGCCCCTGAACAGGACATCTGGAATGGCCTGGATGGCATGAAAGCATTTCCAGACATGGGCTTCCTCTAAGGCAAGGGGATAATAAATATGGAAAAGCCACTGGCAAGTTTCTCTGGAGAAACACGGTCAGGCACAGCCTTCCCAGAGTGGAAGCGCCTTTGAAGTTGCCCGTGGGCAGATGCTGCCTGACTGTCTCTGCTGCAGGGTGTGGCAGCCCCAGGCCAGCTCCCGGAATCTAGAGGGAAAGGTGCTGTCTCCTTCACAAAGCGCCTTCTCCCTTCTTCCCTCTTCCATCGGCTAAAACAATGTTCTTAGTGTTCATCTGCTTGCCACAAATTCTTGAGCTGTGTTGTACTCGCGTCTTCTCTTCCCTCCAGAGAACCTGCCGGTGTGGCCTGGCATGCAGAGCAGTTTCCCTCCAGATAAGGAAATCCAGCCTTTTAGGATGCAAATAAATGCGAGAGGGAAAAATGCAGATTGTTTTATGGAGCTACTGGCCAAGTGGATATAGTTAGCAGCTATCAAGCTCTTGAAATATGAAAATTAATTAAATTCATTTGACGAATGAGAATAATCACTTCAAATAGGATAATGTGATAAATAAGCCCTTACATAAGGAAAACAATAATTCTGATGCCACAGGTGTGTTTTGCGGATGGCTGAAATGCAAAATCCAAGTTTGTGAAGCGAATGGTGTTCATGACAATAGGAAGCCAGTTTCTGGCTCTAATGACCCCCAGCAAGGGACGAGGGCCAAGACCGGCGGTTTGTCTCAGGCGCCTCTGCCCGAAGTTGCTGAGTCCAAAAACAGATGAGGAGGTGGGGCCCGGGAGTGGGGTGCTCCCACAGCTCGTGCTGTGAGGATCCGGCTTGTGCCACCTGATCCCAGCCTCAGCTGTTCTTTGTGACCCTCGGGGAACACTGCAGCCCCGGCCCTTCCTTCCCAGCAATTGGCCCCTGAACACACAGGCATCATCCCATCCCACTGCCAGGACTTCTGGCCTCTCGCTGGGGCTGCTTCCCACCCACCACGGATAAAAACAGCAGCCACCATTGACTGAGCACCTCTGGTGGCCCGGGATCACTCCAGGCCCTCTCTACTCCCCACCCCAGTCCTCTTGGCCCTGCTCTGGGTACCATTCCCTGTAAACCAGGCACTGTGCAAAGAGCTGTATATACTATGCCTTTCAACCCTTAAAACAGTCCTATTAGGGCAATAATGAAACACTGTCTTCATTGCACAGATGAGTAAACTGAGGTACGGAGAGATTAAACATGTTGCCTAATGTCACACGGCTTACAAGAGGCTGAGCCAAGATTCAAATGCAGCATGGTCAGCCTCCCAAACCCTAGCTTTTAACTACTGCGCTCTATTTCCTCTAGAGAGAAATACTATTTTCACCATCGTGCACATGAGAAGCGAAGGCTTGCAGGGGTTAAGTCACTAGGCTGAGGGGATGGAGTGGTAGTACTAGATTTGAACACAAGTCTTGCTCTCACCAAAGCTCATGTTCTTTCTTTAACATGATTTTTTAAAAAGGATGGGGAGAAGGGGCATCGAGCAGACAGAAATCAAGATCTTACTTGCTGGTTTTTGCTTGTGGGCAAAATTAACCTTTGAAAATCCCAGTGTCTTCACCAGAAATGTCAGACTAATAGCGGCATCTACCTCTCAGAATGGTTGTGAAGAGTCAGTGGTTAGGGTGGGCCCCGCTTAGCACAGCTCCCCGCACACGGCAGAGGCTGAGTCACGGTCACGGCCCTCTGTGGCCTCCATCCTGCTCCATTATAATGGTCTGTCTCCTCCTGAGTCTTCACTGTCATGCTTGCTTAGCCTCTCTGAGAGCTCCAGGGTCCCTCCGCCCCCTGGGCTTCGCCACCTCCTCACTGCAGCTTTCACTGCACCGTTGCTCATCTGGGAGTCACCGCGTGGGTCAAGGTCACTGGTAGCGGTTCTTCACTTGTGGCCATCGCAGCCAATCAAGCTGGCAGCACCCTGCAGCTTAAGCGACCGTGCTGAGGCTTCTGATGGCCCTGACACAGCTCAGCCAACGTCCTTTGGTGTCACCCTGAAGGCCCCACCAGCAGGACTCCTGCTTCTTTGTACTGGGTGGGCTCTCAAGGTCCAGCCAACTGGGCATGCTCTGAGCCCCAGGGGTGTCCACTTCCCTGAGCTTGTATTAGTTTCCTATTGCTGCTGTGATAAATCGCCACAGATTTATTCGCTTACAGTTCTGGAGGTCAGAAGTCCAACACATGTCTCACTGGGCTAAAATCAAGATGTTGGCGGGGCTGTGTTCCTTTTGGAGGCTCTTTGGGAGAACCTGTTTCCCTGCCTTTCCCGCCTTCTAGAGGCCGCCTCCCTTCCTGGCTCACGGCCCCCTCCTCCATCTTCAAGGCCAGCAGCCTGACAGCTTCAAACCTCTCCGACGCCAACCCCTGCTTCTGGGGTCGTGGCTCCTCTCTGACTCTCCCGCCTCCTAATGTCACTCGCAAGGACCCCGCGATTACGCTGGGCCTCCCTGCATAACCCAGGATTCTCTCCCGTCTCAGATGCCTTCGCTTCGTACATCTGCAAAGTCCCTCTCGCCATGTAAGCTTTCAGGGATTAGGACACGGACATCCTTTGGGATAAGCAAAAATCTTTGGCCCCAGGTAAATAATACCCCCCATGCTCTCCCCTTCCCCACGGGCATTTATCTGGACTGTGGGTACATGTCCACTAAGGAGAGAAATCTAGTTTAGCGTTTCCAAAAGTTTTTAATGCTGGATATGTCATTCGTCCAAACCCATAGAATGTACAACACCACAATTAAACCCTAACATACTACACACTGCGGGCGATAATGATGTGTTAGTGTAGGTTCATGGATTGTAACAAATGCACCACTCCAGTGGGGTAACCCTGTTGATAGGGAGGCTGTTGGAGGGGGAGCAGGGGGTATGTGAGGAATCTCTGTACTTTCCACTCCATTTTGCTGTGAACCTAAAACTTTTCTAAAAAATAACATTTTAAAAGAAATCTTTTTGGGCTGAGAGTGGTGGCTCACACCTGTAATCCCAGCACTTTGGGAGGCCAAGGCAGGAGACTCGCTTGAGGCCAGGAGTTCGAGACCAGCCTGGGCAATATAGCAAGACTCTGTCTCTATAAAAAATAGTAAAATTAGCTGGGTGTGGTGGTGCACACCTGTAGTCCCAGCTACTCAGGAGGCTGAGGCAGGAGAATTGCTTGAGCCCTGGAGTTCGAGGTTGCAGTGAGCTATGATGATGCCACTGCACTCTAGTCTGGGTGACACAGGGAGACCCTGTCACCAAAAAAAAAAAAAAAAAAAAAAGTCTTAAGGGAAGAATGATCTTGAAAAAGTTGGGAACCACTGCGTTAAACTGCAAGCTCCTTGAGAGAAGGGGCCATAACATCTTTTGACTTTATATCCTGAGAGTCCCACAAGTGCTTGGCCCATGGCGGGAGCTGAAGACCAGGAGACCAGGCTTGTGGTGAGGATTCATGCAGCCCAAGGTCTCCCCGGGTGACAGTGACTCCATGTGCAGAAGATGGGCTCCTCCCGCAGCCCAGAACACAAGTGGGAAACCAGAAACCAGCACCTTTCACCCCGTGCTGAGTGTTTCTGTATTGTGTCACTTTAGGCTCCCAATAACCCTACAAGGTAAATTACCACATTTCCATTTTACAACTGAGAGGATCAGGGCTCAGAAAGCCTAAGTAATTTGTCCAGCTACAGGGTGGAGGGCCTGGGTTCCAAGTCAGGTTTGCGTGGGTCCTAGGCTCCTGTCGGGCTTCCTCCTCAAATGACAGGAGTGGAGAAGTGGTTCCGTGTGTGCGTGCTGAGGTCTGGATGTGGAAAATAATGCAGAAAAATGAAGCTGCAAACAAGGAGAGTTCCCCAGGGAGGGTTGGCTATTGTAGGCAGCCTCATCTGTTGGTATAAAAGCCTGGTTGCCGCTGGAGGAATTCCCAAGCCCTGGTAAGATGCCAGCGATGCCTGGGGCCTCTCCCGAAAGGGGCCCTGCATCTAAGGTGGCCGGACTGGACCGGGCAGCGGCTGCAGCAGAGAGGGGCCAGCAGAGGGCGCCGTGCAGACGCGGTGCGACCAGGCTGCGCCAGGGACAGAGATGCCTCTTTGTGAACTAAATTGGTTTCCTTCCCTTGAGACCAAGTAGCACAGAGAATACTTTTCAGAAAGCATTAGAGAGTGAAGTTTGCACCTTGCAAAATCTCTGATTGTTGCAGTTTTCTTTCCCTCCTATAAAACACCCTTTTGCCCCAATGGGTGTCAGGAGGCCGCGCGGATAGGTGAGCGTGTCCCGTCCCAGCTTTGTCTGTCATTACAGGTGTGGGTTTTCCCCGAGCCTCCTTTTCGTCTCTGTGAGCTGGAGATGTAGGCTCCGTCGTGCACATCTGTTCTGAAGACTGAAGAGAACATACACAACAGGCAGGTCCGTGATCGCACGGAAAGCAGGTCAGCAGTTGGCAATCATTTTGATTGTAAAACCTCAGGACTCAAAGAGCTTCTGCTCATATAGGTTCTACCTACCAATATTTGGCACACTACGAACTAAAATTTATTTTTCAATTGAATTTCTAATTAAAATTTTTATTTGGTTACTGAAAAAAATTAATAAGCCTGTCACATGCTAACACACAGAACAAGTTTTTAAGAATGGTAACTATATTTTCAAAATAAAAAATATTTTGTCAGAAGGGTGACGGTGTGTTCCACTTTTGCAAATTTCTTTAAAAGAAGACAGTTGGGTTCGAGTGTCTGTTTCTGCATTCAGCCTGTTGTGATATCACACATCATGTAGCTTCTAGAAAACTCTGCTCATGAAATAATGAAAGAGAATAGTGCAAACAACACCTTCGTGTTTTACCAAGAGTTTTGACCTAGGTGTTCTATAAACTACAGTGATCATATTGTTTCCTGCGTAATTTTAACTGGGAAGTTGGGGTAGGCTGTAGCAGCACCTCATCGCGAATTTCTGGGATGTACAGCCTGGAACACTGGACGCTCTAGGAGGCACTCTGGTCCTTGGAGAAAGTGTCTAACGGGAGGGTAGGAGAAGTTTGACTCGGCTTGCAGAGAACCTGACGGAAAATCAAGTAATTGATGAGATGAATCAGACTTTGCACAGTTGGAACGAGCCTGAGATCATGGACCTTCTAATGTCTGTCAGAATAATGTCTGTCTCCAACACGCAAAACCAAGAAGTCGCTCAGAGAGCAGTTGGTTAACCAAAATTTTATTTCAAATGAACATGCCTTTCAATGACTTCCAAAATGTTTCATTTCCTTCCTGCTTTTGATGATGAGATGTATTTACTTGCTTCCATCTCCTTCCCCGCAGGCATCCGGGCCTGATGAATCCTGTGTTAACAAACTGCTGCCTCCTGCTGGGACCTGCGCATCTCCTGCGGGGCTGAATTACCTGGAGTCTGCCCAGCACAGCTCTTGGTACCCAGGTGGCACAAGGGCACCCCCAGGCCACCATCTACAGGGGAATAAATCCAGCCACCAGAGCCAAGGCTCCCGCAGCAGCGCCAGGGAGGCTGTGTCCCTAGATCTCTGACAAGGTCTCTGTCAAGGGTCTCTGTAATATGGGTTGTCCGCTTCCTCTTCCTCCTCCTCCTCCTGTACTGCTCATCCCGGGCCTCCCTGCTTCGAAGCTCCCTCTCCTTGATCCTTCGGACTCTCTCAGACCTCTTTTTAACCCTCATTCCTCCTGCGCTTCCCTCTGTCTGCCCAGCCTGAATCCCCCTGTCCACTGACACTGCTCTCTCCCTGCCTAAACCCACCTCTCCATTTAGGCCCTTCTTCCTTCCTCCTCTCTCCTCCGTGTGGCTTGTCATGTGCCACGGCCATGCTGGGGTCTCTTACTGGTAATTGAGAAGCAATCTACAAAGTAAGTAACATCATCCCCATTTTTTCAGATGAGAAAAATCAGGCACAAAAGAATTAAGGAACTTGCCCAGGTTCCCCTAGCCCCCAGTCATGGATGGGACCAGGGTGTGACCCCAGGGCTGCCTGAATTTCCATCTCATTAGTGATGTGTCTTTAAGTAGCTTCTTCATTTGACGCTGTCCCTGTGCCTTTGCCTTCCAGTGTGCCACCTTTGCTAGGTTCCCCCCCAACCACATGTCCCTACAATGTGCCCTCTAAACACACCTTCCCATAGACCGAGTGCCTGTGCTGTGCCAGGAACCGCTCTAGGCGCTGGAGAGAGCCGTGAGCAAGCCTCACTTCATGGCGCTGGCATCTCTGCCTTTGCGCACTGACATTTGGGCAGGTTTGCTTGTCTGCCGTCTTCTGCCTTTACCCCAGAAACACTTTTATCTTGGGCAGATATGGACTGGACAGAGTTTTGCTTTGTGCTTTGTCTTTGGCAAACTCCTCCCAACCTCTCCGCCTTCAAGGCTACTTTGCTTGTCATTCCCCATTTTGTTCTGAGCCTTTAAGATGTTAGCTGGCCATGAGCCACTGCTTTTCATCATCCATGCTCTCCATACTATTCCATGAGGAAGCCGTGTCATTTCAGAGAGGTGGCTCTCTGACTTGTCTAACACACGCACCGCAGCCCTGCCCCTCGTCTGCTGACAGCGGAGAGCTGGCAGCACCATAGAAGCTGCAGGGTAGTGGTGCCTCCATGCTCTGCCTGAGATGCCAGGGCCCAGGGAGGCCAAGGGCAGGCCAGGAGCCTCGACAGTTGGACCTCACTAAGGAAGAGCCGAGTTACAGAAAGGGAAACTGAGGTCAAGTGCCTTATTCATTCATAGTCATTCATTCATTCGTTTATTCACTTCATTCAAAATGTTGGAGTGCCTTCTGTGTTTCAGGGACTATTCTAGGCATGGGATGCAGCAGTAAATGAAACTAATGAACGTGCCTTTTTGGAGTTTGCGACATATTGGGAAAGAGAAACCGTAAACAAATATATATACAGATGGTTCCTGACCTAGGATGGTTCAACTTACAATTTTTCAACTTTATGATGGTACAAAAGTGATAGGCATTCCGTAGAATCTGTACTTCAAGTACCCATACAACCATTCTGTTTTTCACTTTCAGTATAGTATTCAACAAATTATATGAGATATTCAACACTTTATTATAAAATGGGCTTTGTGTTAGATCATTTTGCCCAACTGTATGCTAAGGTAAGTATTCTGAGTGTGTTTAAAGTAGGCGAGGCTAAGCTATGATGTTTGGTAGGTTAGATGTATTAAATGCATCTTCAACTTAGGATACTTTCAACTTACGGTGGGTTTATTGGGACGCAACTGGATCATAAGTTCAGGAGCACCTGTACACAGTAATGTCAGGGAGGGATAAATATTATTAAGAAAAATAAAGCAGTGTATGGGGCTAGAGTTGGCTGGAGGTGGTGAGAAGGCACTGTTGTAGATAGCAAGGTCAGAGAAGAACCTTCTGGGAAGGGTGGCATTTAAATAAAGTCCTAAATGCAATAAGGGAGTGGTCCAAGTGAATATCTGAGGGAGAACATTCTAGGCAGAGGAAATAGCGCTTGCCAAATCACTGTGGTGGGAGCATGTTTGCTGGTTTTGAGCAGAAGCAGGAAGCCAGCATTGCTGGAGGGAGTAAGAGAGATGATGGGGTGGGGACAGGGAAGTCACATGGGGTTTATGAGCCATGGAAAGCAGTTAGGATTTGAACCCAGGACTTCTGACTCCAGTATCATGCTCTTTTCCTTGCACCATGCTGCCTCATCAAACAGTTATCATAAGAGATAATCTAGTTTTGGCCAGGCGTGGTAGCTCACGCCTGTAATCCCAGCACTCTGGGAGGCTGAGATGGGAGGATCACTTGAAGTCAGGAGTTTGAGGCTGCAGTGAGCTATGATGACGCCACTGCACTCTAGGGTGACAGAGTGAGACCCTGTCTCAAAAAAAAAAAAAGAGAGAGTCTAGTTTTGAAGATGGGCAAAAATGGTGGTTTGGACTCTCTTGAATTTTGTGTTCACTTCAGTTTACTTGCAAACCCACCAACAAGCAGCACAAAGGTCATTCACAAGATCAAGAACACAAGGCACAAGTCTTCCTAACACTTCCCTTGTTCTTCACAGAGGCGTGCCCAAAGTCTGGGTCAGTATAGCCCATGAAGATGAGGAATCAGGAGGGAACCACTGGACCCAGGAGGGCCCTGTTGCCCACAGCAGGTGCATTTTTGCATTCTGATTTGGACTGCGTTGTGCTCTCCAGATTCATATGTTGAAGCCCTGGTTGCCAATGTGACTTATTTGGAGACAGAGCCTACAGGGAGGTAATTAAGGTTAAATGAAAGTAGAGTGAGGCCCTAATCCTATAGGACCAATGTCATTATAAGAAAAGGAAGAGATACAAGAAAGCTCTCTTTCTGAGTGTGCACACAGAGACAAAGCCTTGTGAGGACAGTAAGAAGGTGGCCACCTACAAGCCAGGGTGAGGCCTCACCAGAAACCAACTGTGACAGCACCTTGATCTTGGACTATTAGCCACCAAAACCATGAGAAAATAAATGTCTGTTGTTTAAGCCACCCAGTCTTTTATTTATTTTGTTGTGGCAACTTGAGCTAAGACACAGTCCAATGAGTCACTTCTGTGGCATGTTTCTTATGCACCATTGGGCCTCTGGCCTGGGCCTGCCTCACCATCAAACTGTGAGGGAGGACTCCCCTGATGTCTAGGAAAGGTAATTTTGTTTGCAGGAGGTCTGGGCAGGGGATGGTTTGGAATCCAAGATGCTTAAGTCGTGTGTGCCTAGCTCTTCATCTACAAAATAGGGAAGATAATATCAGTGGTTTTGGGAAAATTCTATATGTAAAATTTGATTCAATAATTGCTGACATCATCTATGCCCGAGGCATTGTACTGGGAAGCCTACAAAAGTAAGTGCGTGTATCCCTCGTGAGAAATTTTTCTCAATAATAACGTACGTGTATAAAATAGTTGTGAAAGCATTTTAGAAATGTGACATTTCAAAACGAGGAGCTTTTTCATAATATTAACTGCTTCCCAGAACCCTTAGCCTTGCATATTTTGTATAAGCCATAGTCTAGTCCTCACAATTCTGTTCTTTTCTCTTTCTTGCATCTTTGTAGCAAAATGAAAACAAACAAGCACAAAATAAAACTCCAAACCTTTGGTTTAAGGTGGTGGATTTCAACCATCCCTAAAAAGCAGGAGGTCAGGGCTCAGTTCAACCAAGTTTGAGTTATTTACAATTTCTAGCACACAACTTTGGCAGACTAATCTTTCTCTTCTGAGATTATGGCTTTATTCCCATATTTCCAGAAGTGATATAAAAATATTGATGTAAGAAGTTCTTTATAGATGTCTGCATCTGAGAGGAGGATAAAGAGACCCAGAGTTGCTTTGAGTCATACCAGTTTGGCTTCCATGACATCACTTCTTACGCAGAGAGGATTAAAGTCATTTGTTCCAGGAGCCCCAAGGGGCCATCTGGAGGAGTTTCAGATGCCTGCTTCTTCCTCATCACCAAGGCAAATGCCAACTTCTGAGCTCCCTTCTGTCCAGGGCTCCACATAATCATTGCAATCTTTTAAGTAAGAACATGAGTATGCCCTATTTTCAGAGCACTCAAAATAGCAAAATTCAAATACAAAGTACAGACAAATTAGAGAATGACTCTAAACACAAAATAATTATTTGCCTTAAGTAATGACTCATGGACAATTTAATTTGTGTGGCAAACTCCCCAAAGGCATTGAAAATGCAAGTTGAATAATAAACATCTTATTTATACAAAATATCAAGTTGCATATGATTGTTCGCATGTTTGTAGGGTTATATGGATGTGTTTTATAATTTATTTTGTCCTCATAACTACTTTGCAAGATGGGGCATGTATCGTTATTCCCATGTTGCAGATAAGAAAGCTAAGGCAAAGAGAGATTAGCCCTTGGCCCAAGGTCACATAGCTGGCAAGTGTCAGAGGCGAAGCTAGACTTTAGCTCATTGGCCTTCTTGTCAAAACACACTTTCCTCGATAAGCATACTTCTTTTCAGATTCATATTTTCCTTTGAAACAGAATTCAGATATTTAGAAACTATTTTGGAGTATATTCAAATTTGAAATGGAGAACTGTGTATAAAAAATAATTTGACTTCCAAAGAGAGTAATTAGAGATCTGTTAGTTTCTGAAAAGAGGATATAAAAATATATGTCATCAGAATCATCAGTGAAGCTTTTTTATTAGGCAGGATTCTCCAAAGAAGCAGAACCAATAGAATGTATCTATATTTATGTCTGTAGCAGTATCTATATTTATCTGTATTTATACATAAAGAGATTTATTATGAGGGACTGGCTCATGCAATTATGGAGCTGAGAAGTCCCACAATCTGCCGTCTGCAAGCTGGAAACCCAGGAAAGCTGGCGGTATAATTTTAGTGTTAGTCTGAAGGCCTGAGAACCAGGAGCACCAATGGTATAAGTCCCAGTCCGAGGGCAGGAGAAGACCAGTGTCCCAAGCAGTCAGGTAAGGAGAGAGAGAATTCTCCCTTCCTTTGCTTTTTTGTTCTGTTCGGGCTCCTAAGGATTGGATTATGCCCACCCACCTTGGGGAGGGCAATCTGTTTTACTCCATACACTGATTCAAGTTCTAATCTCTTCCAGAAAGGCCCTCACAGACACACACAGAAATAATGTTTAACCAGATATCTGGACATCCTGTGGCCCAGGACCCAGTTGACACCCAAAACTAACCATCACACATTAAAAAATACACATATATGATCATGCCAGACTACAAATATATTCAATAAGATTTTCCAGGTGTAGATTGTGTTGTTTGTTTCTTTATAAGCCAAAGAGTTGATTCAGCCAAAACTGAAAAACATGAGCCCAAATGTGGCCCGAGTGAGGCCCTCTGAGCTCTGGCGAAGAGTCATGGATTTTCAAAGCGAATGGTTTCTGTGCTCAAAGATGTATGTCATTTCCTTGCAGGCAAACCTAATAAAATTAATTTGTGCTTATCTCCTCTAGCAGAGAAGAGAGAATGGATTATATGCAATTAAAGATAATCAAGAATAAATTCTGTTTAGCTTCAAGACATGATTGTATATATTTATTGAAAGTCCAGCCTATATGTTCCTTTCATAGTCAATATACTGCTCCTCTCAGGAGTCTCCCATGGCTCCTCATTGCCTCATGAATAGCAACCCACCCTTTAGCATGGCATCATGTCCTCTATGATCTCACCCAACCTGCTCTTACAGCATCTGTGCACTACGGACTCCCTCCGGGAACCTGTATGTCTGCCAGTCCACATCTGGGAGCTCACAATTTCCAAAGAGCCCTAGATTTTGTTTGAGTCTTTATCCATGTCCCTCAACTGAAATGCCCTTCCCTTTACTTTTCCCTTCCTCAATCTCTACCTGCTAAATTCTGCCCTTTCGTTAAGCATTAAACCAAATAGCCCATTTTTCACAAAACCATCACTTGAATCAGAATCTTCCTCTTCTGTGCTCTGCTGGCGGTTCATCTGCACTTCGCTTGTGACACCCATCACTTCCTCAGTTACATCTTGGTGTTTCAGAAACATATTTGAAGTCCTTTGCCAGACCATATGTTACTCATCTTTACACCCTAGGGTGCCCAGCACAGTGCCTGACATGTAATTGGTAGGTACCCAGTAAAATAACTTGTGGAATTAGATTGAATGGTAGTTTTCATATTTTGGAAGTTCATTTCAAATAAAATTATGAAACACTCCCTTAAAAGTTTGACTTGAGACATGAAATTTTTTTCAATTTCTCTACATTGTAACCAACAAAAGGCTATGTCTAATAGGCAGAGGTGGGGTGTAGACTATTGGGGGTGGCTGGGGAAACTGCCCAGGCCACTGAGGTTGGCAAGGAAAGAGGCAGCAGAGGAGACACGACCTTTGTTGGAACTACAAATCAGTTGATACCAAGATATTCAAGTTTGCAGAGAGGACAAACTGGTGGTGGTGAAATTCTAAGAAAATACGTTCAACTCACTAGGATCTCTGGGTACTGGAAGAGTGAAATCAGGCAGAATTGAGCTGCCAAAATGGGGGTTAGCAAAAGGTATGTAGGGTGTGGTATCTCAAAGAATGAACTCTGCTTCAATGTGATTTTCGATTACCTACATAATATTGTATCATATCTAAAGCTGTTAATTTTGTATATTTACTTTGTATACATCTGCTTATTAGTTCTCTTACATTTTCATTTGATTGAGTCTATTGGAGTTTCTAGGAAGACAAACATTTAATCTGTGAGGATTATCATCGTGTATCTTTTCTAATACGCATGCTTCAAATTTATGTTTATGTTTTACTAATAGCACTGTGAGGAAAGTGTGCATAATACTGATTGGAGAGGGTATTTTTGTTTTGTCCTGGATTTTAAAGGGAATGCTTCTAGTGTTTTACCCTTAAGTAAGATACTGGCATTTGGATTAAGAAATATATTTTTATCTTTATTAAGAAACATCCTTCTATTTCAAGTTTATTAAGAGATATTTTTTTAAATACTGTTTTTCAGAATTGAATTTAACCAAATGTATTTTTGCCTTTTCTATTTATAAACACAATATTTTCTTCCTTTGCTCTACTCATGTGATGAATAATATGAATAGATTTCATTATATTGAACTATCTTTATGTTACTTAAATAAATTGTATTTAGTAATAAAAAAAAAAAGAGTGGACTCTGATCCAGCCTATGGCCTTCATTGATGAATGGACTGAAAAACCACGCACAGATGTTTAAATCAAAGCCTGTTTGAAGGAATAGCTGGAGATATAGGAGAGGAACCAAGAGATTGTAGTGTCACAAAGCCCAAGAAAAGAAAGTATTACAAGAACAAATAGTGGTCAATTGTACCTAAGGCAACATGTAAATTGAGGCTAAGGAAGGGACCATTAGGTTCGGCAACGTGGTGGTCATTCGTGACTTTGGCAAGGCCAGTTTGAGTGCAGTGTCAGAAACAGAAGCTGGATTGGAGGGGATTGAAAAGTGAATGGAGGTAGGCATTTTCAGTAGGAAAGCATGTTACAAGTTCATACCGAATTCATGATAAAATCCCAGGTAATGCAGAACTTTATTTACTTTCCTTCAAAGTTGCTAAAAAGCTTTAATTTCTGATCATATGGAGGACAACATTCTCTCAAATTTTGACCTGGTAAAAAAACTATGCACTTAATTTTTACATGCATTACAGACTGCAGAATAAAGGGGAAAAATTTCAGAGAGGTCAAAAACAAAATAAAAGTGCAAATGAACTCTGAGAAGTAGGGGAGGGCCAACAACCACTTTCACCATAAGAGCATTTTCTAAACCCCGGTGAACTTGTATGCTATTTTCATGACATCACAGCATGAGGAAAACTAGAGATAAAGCCTAAATCCCGCTCAAGGTGGAAAGTCTAACAGAAGACCCCTTGTTGTGTAACAAATCACCCCAAGACTATGTGGCCTAAATCAACGATGCATCAGCATAGTCTATGGGTTGACTAGGCTCAGCTGGGAAGCTCTCACTTGAGGAGTGTCATGGATCACAGCCAGATGGAGGCTGAGGCTGGAGTCATCTGCCCAAGGAGGGCTCACTTACATGCCTGGCAGTTGGTGCTGGCTGTTGGCTGGGAGCTTAGCGGGGGCTATCAACCAAAGCATCTTCATGTTACTTCTCCAGGTAGCTTGGTCTTCTGGCAGAATGACGGCTGAGTTCTAAGAGGGAACATCTCAAGAGTTAGTTTCATGGGACCAGGGCAGAAGCCACAAGGCTTGATCTGACCTAGTCATAGATGTCCCAGAATGTCACTTCTGCTGTATCCTATTGGCCAAGCCTGCCATTAAGTTCAGCCCACATTCAAGAGGAGGGAAATTAAATTTCACCTCTTGATGTGATGAACTGCATGCACTTACTGGTAGAGGAGGAATCGATGGTGACCATTTTGGGACAAGATCTACTATACCCCCTGAATAAAGCTAGAATGCTATAGCCTCCACTATTAGCATAAAAGCATATGAGAAACAAACCTATTATACAGAAGGGAGCGGGAATGCACCTTGCCTATCTGGATGGACACCCCTTTCCCATTAGGTGCAGGTAGAAAAACATCTGTCTTGAAAATTTTGAATCACAAGTTGATTATTGGGGAAGTTATGGCCCGAATTTGCACTTCCTATGTGGTATAAAAAAAAAAATCAAGTGGTGAATTTAACATGGCCTCAGGATTGTAATGTATCCAAAATCCTAGCAGAAATAAATGCGAAACCTGGAGAAAAGTTAAAATAAGGCTTTAAAAATTTCCCACTGATAAAATTCCAAAGAACAGAGGACCACAGTCAAAAAATCACAAAATGTACCATGGGTGAGAGGCAGCAGAAATGATAGACAGCAGGATCAGATTGGCAAAGACTTCATGATGGAATTATTAGACACAGATCATAAAATAAGTATATTTTAATAAATGAAGACGGGGCATGATGAGATTAATGAGAACAAGAAATTATAAATTACAACTCTGCCACTTTGAAAAGAATGCATTTCCAGGAATGAAAGTAAAATAATTGAAATGAAAAATGCAAAATATGGGTTTAACAATGGATTCGACATAGCTGAATCTAAATAATGCTAATGGAAAAGAAATCTATAACTTGATGCCTCATAGTACTATTTCAGAATGCAAAAGGCAAAGAAAAATCTTATGGCAAACCAGAATGAAAAGCAACTCATCTATGAGGCAGCATCACACTACAGTTCAGTGTAGTGCATGAAAGGATAGCGTCAAGTGTGGTTGATGAGAACATGGGCTCTGGAATGGTACTAACTGGGTTTCAACACTCATTCTGTCATTTGCAAGTACATTTTGGCAAGTTACTTCTGTATGACTCAGTTTCCTCATCTGCAAAATATGATTAACTATATTTTCAATTTCTTCTATTACATGAAAAATACACACATATTTTGTGGAAGAGTGCCTAGCATTATAAAAATGCTAGCTATTATTGTTAAACTAATGGCCATTGGATACCGGACATCTCGTCAGTAACAGCCAAAAGCAGAAGACAGTTAACCTAGCCATCCACCTAGAATTCTAGATTTATACACATATTTATCCGTATCTTTGTTCACTGTTTCTTCTTGCATTTCGGACTGTCCATCTATTATCATGTTTCTTTTGCCAAAAGTATAATCTTTGTAATTTCCTTCTGTGAGGGTTTATTTGTGGTTAATTCCTTAAATTTTATTGATTTGAAAACCACAGCAAAAATCACTTGAAACCCACCAGGTTTCAAGAGGTTAAAAGTCGGGCCGTCTCAAATGCTTCCAAGGAGGTAGATCCACGGGAGTTCACACACACTGCTGGGTGGAGTATGAACTGGTAAAACCAGTTTGAAAAAAGAGTTGGGCATTATCTAGAAATATTGATCACGAGCACATTCCTTAGTGTATAATCTGGAGGTGCTTTTAGATGTGTGCACTGAGAGATGTGTGTGAGAATATTCACAGGAGCAGTCTTCTTAATAGCAAAAACCTGAAAGTGGCCAAAGTCTCCATGAACAGAAATATGGACAATTAAATTGGGTTACTGCCATATAAACAGCAGTATCATGATTGAATCTCGCAAAGACAAAGCTGAGTGGGAAAAATAGTTACTATATTATTCCATTTATAGAAAGAACAAAAACAGGCAGAACTGAATAATATTTTGCTTGGGGGTGTGTTTAAGTGGTAAATTTATAAATAAAAGCAAAAGAATCATTAACATAAAATTCGGAATAATGCTTATCTCTAGGACCAAGGATATGTCAACGATTGTGGCGTGTGGGACAAAGTAGCAAATGCGAGAAGGCACGTCCGTCTGCTCGTTTCTGCTTGCCGGCATAATTTCACAAAGCCCTGACTCTGTGACGACCTGCAGCTCTCCAGACAGGTGCCTTGAAGACAAAACAGGATACAGCACATGGCCCCTCATGTCTCTTGCCTGAGTTACTATGTTCCTTAAAGGATAAACGACCCTTGTCGTTGCCTTTTCATACACAGAAGATAACGTCTGGCAGGACTAGTGACTGTGACTCTGTAATCTATAACCAGATGTACCCTTACACCCACACATTAATGTGATCCTATTTTAATGTAACTTCTGAGCAAGTCTGATGTGATTTTGCACGTACTAAACCTCCATGACCCACAGATAACCAGTGAGCTAAAACACCGCGCTGGAGCAGTGTGACAGAACGTCTCTGAAAGACTTCTCCTACACTATGGCCCTCACACTATATAGCTTCGGTAAGACTTCTGAGTAAACTAACTTCGATTCTTTAAAGGCTTGGTTGTTGTTTCTTTAATTGGCAGGTGGAACTAGTAATATTCTATTACTTAAGCTAGGGAGTAGGAACAGAGGCAACAATTTTATTCTTTTTCTTTAATTTATACATTTTTGTTTGTATGAAATATCTTGTGGATTCAGAATAAATGTGACTTTCCCCCTGGCTGGCAGCGTGGAGGTCACACAATGCTTGGAGTTACTGTAAAAGACATGAACCAGCAGGAATTCAGCAGAACTCTATCAGCCTTGCTCAAAAAGTCCAGAAAGCAGAAAGACCCCGAATGGCTGGACGTGGACCTCCTGGTACAGTGCTAGAGTTGGCTCCACCTAGATCTACGGGGGACATCAGAGAAACAGGGTCATAGCCAGCTGCTTCAGCCAAGGCTCCAAGAACGTGGCCAGTTGGGTCCTCCAAGCCCTGGAGGGACTTAAAATGGTGGGAAAAGACCAAGTTGGGGACTACAAATTGATACCTTAGGGACAGACAGAAACACTGGACAGACAGCAGCTGCCAACAAGAAGCATTAGAATAAATGATGCTGGATTAATTAATAGCCTCATTCATAAAAATAAATACATACATAAATAAAAATAAATGGGAACTTCTAGTCAAAATGGATCCAAGGCATCATACTTAATTTTAGGAACATTAATTTACATCAGACTTTAAGTACCCATCCCACCAGACTAATGGGAAATTCAGTCGTGGTGGTTGCAAACGTTTTCCAACTTAAGAGTTTTACAACAGTTTGTTTTTCCCTAACTTGAGGGTTATGCAAAGGTCCTGAGACTCTACGTGAGCCAGCTCATTAGGGAGGTGCCTCTGGTCCACAGCCACCAGACCACACTGGTCCACAGACACCAGCTGCCTGTCCTCCTTACGTCCAGCAGGTCCTACTGTGGCCACCCCACGCTTGGGATGCAGGGTCTTGGGGGTGGTGGGTGGAGGTCTCTGAGCTCAGAATTCAGCCTCCTCACATCATGCGCGAACCCTTCTGGGGCTTTTCCAACCCCCGTGTAAATTTCTCTCTGTTTCTCATCTATTTCTTTCATCTCTCTATGGATTCTTATGCCGGTGCCATACTTTAAAAAAATTATTAGAGTTTTACAACACATATTAACATTCTAACAAGTTTTTTCTCATTATATTTCTCCCAGTAACTTTTATTAACCTTAAGCAACTACCTCCATCTAGTAATACTTGGGGATAAACCATCTTAAGAGTAAGGATCTCCCATCACCCTATCCCTAGGGTTACCCCACTGCCTGCTCCATTCTCTCCAGACTGGGTCTCTATTTTCAAGCTCTTTTCCAAGAAGAAAAATGAATTCTCTGTAGAAAGCCACGTCCCTTGCCAATCTTCTCTCCTAACCCATTTTTGGCCAGTTTAACATCCTCTCTACTTGAGAATAAATTGCCAATCAGCTTAATTAAATCTAAAACAGAGAATTGGTCATTTAACCTAGTTACAAAATATAATATCATTTGCTTCTTAGGTCCCCCTTGAAAAAAAACACAGTTCCAGTATCATAATTCTACCAAAGTTTACACAACAAAAATCCCTTCTCCCAGTTGAACAATGTATGTGTTTGCTTGAAGGGAGATACCTAACCTCTCAAACAAAAAGAGCTGCATCTAAAACGCCAGGACACCATTGGCTTTCACTTGTGCAAATAAAGACTTCCATTTTGTTTCCTTCCCCAGGGACAACATTTTTCACCAAAGAAGATGCTTCACCCTGGCTGGAAAAAGGAAAAGTAAGTCATTAAGTCACTGTTGCTGTCTTTCTGTCTCCGTCTGTCTGTCTGTCTCTCTCTCATACACACACACACATACACACACACAAACACACACACACCCCATAGACTTAGAGACACTAATAACTCACAACCCCTCCATTGTTGCTCATCCCAGAGACCTTGGTTGCTCCCAGTTAGTCCCAGCTTTGTCTGGGCTATTTTGCCCTTGAAAGGTTGTAGAGATTTCTAATGTCCATTGGAACATCCCTATGACTCCACAATAGAAATTCATAATTTGGCTTTCTCCCTTCTTCCTTGAGCCCATCTTTCCCTGGACCCTCCAAAGCTGCTGGACCTGTTGCGCAGGTATGGGCCACACCCTGCACAGATGCCTGGCCGGTTGGCAGCTCTGTCTCATCTGCAGGGCATATGAGCCCTCTGCAAGCCCCATTTCACCCCTCTCTCAGGTGAGATTCAGTGGGTTTAACCCCATCCCCTGCTCCAGGTGTGGATTCTTAGCATCCTCATTTGATCAGAGTAATCCCTTTTTCCCTAGTTTGCTTTGGAGGTGGGTATGTGATCTGAGCAGGTCCAATCAAGATAAAGCCAGGGACTTGAGCTAGGTTATTTGTGTAGGAGACACTCTGTTTCTTTTCCTAGAAACAAATAAGGAAGGATGTAGCCTCAGGCTGCTTGTAATCAGCTTGATACCATGAGGGGACTCAGCCAGGTGGCAAAGCCACCTCCTGGAGAGAGAAGCCCTAGTTGAACAGGGCTTGAAGTCCAACTTCCCTTGGTATATTTCAGTTACATGAGAGAGTGAAATCCCTTTATTGTGTAAGCCACTTGGAAATGGGTTAACTGTTATTTGAAACTAAAAATATCCTAAGTGACATATCAAATCACCTTTGACTCCAGGAAATGACTCCCCTCACCCCAAGAGACAACTCACCTCCCATGGCAGGACTGGGTGGGCTTCCCTTAAGGACCCCAATCCAAGCCTCATTCTCTCCTGCTTTCCTTGCCCTGTAAGTGTTCAGTTTCCATTTCTGCTGGCGTTTCCTGACTTCTTTGTTTTTTAAAAAACTCAGAATTAGTTTGAATTTTAAAATTTAATTTTAACTTAAATTTTATTTTACTTCAGCAATACATATTCACAAGTTAGACAGACAGTTCTTCAAAAGAGAAGTCCCCCATCCTACCCTCCTGCCCCTGACTTCTCTCCCGAGGTAATCCCTGTTCATTCTTTTTCCTGCTTCTTTTGGTATTTACCTCGGATTGCTAAATTACATGCTTATCCCACTATTCATTGTTTCCCATCTTTAGTTATTATTCATTTCTTGTGATGGAACATGGGAACTTAGGTTTTTTATGCTCTCCCACAAACATGCACATCCTCTCCCCTCATTTCCTGAAAAAAGTTATATCACAGTATTTCCCGACAGTAGCTTCTCCCATCCAAGGAGAATGTGTTCCAAGACCCCCAATCGATGCCTGAAACCAGACAGTACTGAACCCAATTGCCGTCAATTGGAACGTGATTCTGTTCATGTTTTCCACCCACAAATGTCATGTCTTTTTCATCTTAACCAAGCACTTATCATGCATTGTGGCCAGAACTTTTGCAGTTTGAAGTACAATAGCAAAACTAGCACAAATTTTTTTCCTTCTTCACAATTTCATGGTTAGAAGACTCATTCTTACTGTAGATCTTAGCGACCTCAGTATATGATTTTTTTTTCTTTCCTTATTAAGTCTAGAACTTTCATCTTTTCACTTAAAGGAAGTACTTCACAGCTTCTCTTTGGCATATCTGAGTTGCCAGCATCACTACTCTTGTGTTTTGGGGCCATTATTAAGTAAAATAAGGGTGACTTGAAAACAAGCACTGTGATACCATGACAGTTGATCTGATCATCTAGACAGCTACCAAATAACTCATGGGTGGGTATATACAGCATGGATGTGCTGGACAAAGGCATGATTCACATCCTGGGCAGGGCAGAGTAGGATGGCATGAGATTTCATCACACTATGCAAAATGGCACGCAATTTAAAACTGAAGAATTATTTCTGGAATTTTCCATGTAATATTTTTGGACCATGGTTGACCATGGGTAACTGAAACTGTGGAAAGGGAAACTGCAGATGGGGGTGGAGGCTACTGTATTTACATTATTTGCTGTGTCAGTATTATTCACAACTGAGCCATGTAGTGTACTATGGTTATATTTCCTCTCTTATACAACAGTTTATTTTCCTCTAGCATTCTTCCCATTTGCATAGTTTTCTATGTATTTGTCACTAATTCATCCCCAGCTCTCCAAGAGAAGAGTTCTCTCAATTAGTTTCTTGTATTTCTTCTAGACATTCCTCCTAGAGTCCTTTGAGAGTCCTGCCCCAGCCCTAAGGAGCTGCTTTCTAAGCCTGCTATATACTAACGTCCTGGGAGTCCTCTTCACCTTTCTCCTGTGTTGGATTCCTTGATTCCTAGCTGCCATGTATTCCTCTATTTTAGTTTACTCTCTTATTTTGAGGGAGCACATCCTCCAGTAGCTTTCTAGTAAAAGTGTAAAGGTGATAAAAATGTTGAGACCTTTTATACTGAAAATGTCTCTATCTATTCTCTCATTTATTTGTTGGTGTCTTTCATGTTAGGATCTTTTCTTCAAATGACTGTTGTTCATAATTAAGAATGAGACTCTAACAAATTGATTAGATGCTCTCTGTGAGTGGAAGGGCTTAGTTGCACTGTGAACTTCACTATCAAGTGGGTAATAGGGCAGACACCTGGATTTTGTGTTGGAGGATTCCCAACTGTATATCTGTCAGCCTTTTTTCTCAGACTGGGCAGTGTCCCCATAGGAGGATCATCTAGGGTCTAATTGTGACAGGGTATGAGTCTGTCTGTCATCATTTTGGTAGCTGGATAAGGGAAGAGTACTGGGGTTCTTGTCTAGTATGAAGAAGGACTTAATCCCTCTGTAGGTTCAGAACATCATCTCCTCTCCACTCTCCACTGAACTGGGGTTAACAACCCCAAGGAGAAAACTTTGGTTTTCTTGTGAGCCTGAGGAGGGATAGGTACCTAGTTGGGGAGAGGGACTGTTATTCAGACTTTCAACCAATCTTGCTGGAGGTTTGCAAGGGTAACAGTGGGGACAGCACCCAGACAACACTTCTGCCTGGAGGTTTTTAAAACTCTTACTAGCTGTGTGGACTTGAACGAGTTTCTTAATTTCTCTGAGCTTCAATTTCTTCCTCTGTAAAATGGAAACTCAGAGCTTTGCTGTGAACGTTAAATGAGATTAATGAGTGTAAAGTGCCTGACACAGTCTTCCCAGCATGTGGAAGGTACTTAACTTTTGGCAGTGCAGTGGTCATGGTGGTAGTAGTTGGTAGTATTCTCAGCCTTGTTTCAGTGCCTAGAAAGGAACACTAGAGAGACTATGTATGCAGGGTTTTTCTACACTCTCTCAAAAGGGAAGGCAGCATCACCCTATTCGTACTCTGCCAAAATGTTAAAAGAATTTCCGGGGTACACGAACCTTTGCAACTTGCCCTCCACTCCACCTTCTCCTTGAGTGCCCAAGCCAAACCCTTAGATCCACTTCTTTTATTTTGGCTCCCATCTCCATGGATTAATGGGAGGGAGGGAGAACTACAGTGAAGTCAGTCCAAACTAAAATCTCAAAGTAAAATTGAGATACATGTCCATGACCAACCCCCGCTTCTCCTCTATTCCACCACAATTCCTCCATCCCAGGGCAATGCTGTAGGTCTTCCTCCTACATTTCCTGTCCTTCCTACTCCCCTGGCAAGAGAGAGATAAAGGAAGCATTCTTGCCTTCAGTGTGCTAGGGCCTCTCCCCCAGTTCAAAATGAAATTCCTCCTTTCCCTTACTTATCACCTCAGCTCTCTGGTGCCTCAAACCATCTCCCATCTTTTCTCCCACTTTTCTCTTCTTGTTTGGGACCATGACTCTGTTTTGTTCCAGGGCAGCCTTCCTCTTCACAGTCAGTCTTCTCCTGAATTCTTGGGTGGTGCTTCTTATCTGCTCTGGGGCCTCCAGCAGCTCTGTTAGTTGGCTGTATCTCAGGGGATTGAAGAGGGAAAAGAAACTGAAGAAGACAGGGAAGTTGGCGCTGTCTTAAAGTTAAGAATTTGAAATATTTGATGGGCCAGAGATCTGATCCAGAATACGCTGTGCTTTGCATTCTTTTCACCAGTCTGACATTTCAGCCTGTAAGACTCTAGTAGGGATTTTTCCTCCTATCTCTCTCATAAAGACTCAATCACTGAAAACACACCTAATAAAATTTTTGAAATAGGTCTTATTAACAAAAGTCATGGTCAGTTAAATGTTGAGATTGACACTTGATGGCAATGGTGTAAATACAAAGTTATTTGGAGACCATGAGTGATGGACGGTGGACACGAGGATACAAAAACAGGCATCACCTAATAACTCATTACACTCCTGTTTCCTTTTTCAACCACACACACGTCTTTGCCTTCCATGGATAATATTTGCTAAGTGCAGCCTTTAGTCTTTCCTTAAAATTCTCCCCAGCAAAATAATAGAGCAAAGGATTGAAGCAGGTGTTGGCTGCTGCCAAGGCCAGTGTGACGATCACAGCTTTATGCAGCGCCTCTTTGCACATACCCTTTTCCCACGAGAACAGGTGGAGGGTCCTCAGTATGTGATAGGGCAGGAAACACAGGAGGAAGATGATCAAGGCAATGATGATGGTGGTCAGCGCCTTCCTGTGAGAAACCCGCAGCCCTGATTCTGGGACCTCCGCCTTTAACAGGACTCGGATGATCATCAGGTAACAGATGCTGAGTGTGAAGAACGGCAGCAGGAAGCCCACCACCAAGGCAATAAGGTTCATGATCTGCAATTTGGTAACTATATTGAGATTCAGCTCTAAACATAATGTGACATTGCCCTTCCGCTCAGAGCCATTCTTCAGAAGCATTACTGAGGAAGCCATCATGAACATCCATATGATCCCACACAGGATCCAGGCACTCCTGATGCTGGTGATATGGAGAAGCCGAAAAGGGTGAACAGTTGCCAGGAAACGCACAACGCTCAACACAGTCAGGAAATAAATGCTGCTGTACATGTTGACATACAAGGAATAAGACATAATCCTGCAGGCCAGGTCCCCAAAAATCCAACTGGAGCCTCTGAGGTAATAGTCGGCCCTGAAGGGAAGTGTGCTTATGAACAAGAGATCCGAAATGGCCAGGTTTAGCATGAAAAC
>RJWJ010009681.1:0-49264 GCA_004363605.1 Indri indri | reverse complement strand
TAGATTTACTTATCTATTTATAAATGACCTTTAAATACACAGATATAAAACCAATAAAAATATATGCTTCCCTCTAGTGGTCATTTCAATTAACCAGGGTAGGGGATGGAGGAATGAATAAAGGAAATCCACGTGTAATTCCCAATCACATTTCAACCAAATAACCCTATGCCTGTCTCTTTGGACCACAGTTTCTAGACCAGGTGTCTTCAGTGTTTGTTTCTTCCAGATACTACTGCCTCACATTTGCTTGGAATACTGAGAAATAACAATGATGGTATTAATAATAGTAATGGCAACAGGCACTTTGGAAGTCCTTATTGATTGCTAGGTGCCACACAGGGCATTGCACATATTATCCCAATGCTTCACAGTGATGTTACGAAGTAAATAATGCCATGCTCATTTTGAAAGTAGACAGACTGAAACTCAAAGATGTGAAGAACCTTCCCTAATGTTCCATACTAGTCAGCAGCAGGGGGATTCACATTCAGGTCTAGTTAGGCTGGTTTCAGAGCCTGTACTTTTTCCATAATATGCTGCACGATTAAAAAGAAGTGCATAAGAAAAAAGTAAAGGGCTAGATGACCCCCAAATAGATCATTTTCCTCCTCAATAATTAAAATCTGACTGTCTTAAACTGAAAAAAATGAATTTTAAAGTTCTGCAGACTGTATTTCCTGCCACTTCTCTCCTAGCTGAGGTCAGATACAGCTAGAATCTACTCTCCAACTATTTACAAACCTCTTTATCAACGTTAGTACTAACGTCTCTCTTCAGGCCAGAAGTATTTATTTAATCAACAAGTACAGCTTGAGGAACATCAGGCTCTTATTCATGGTTAAGTAATTAAAAACGGAAAACACATCACCAAGTGCCTAATACATGCAAGCATTAATTGGTTCAATTGGAGAATGTTTCCCCAGACTGCATTTGTTTCTTATGGATGGGTGCTGTGTTCCTGTCCATGCCTCATGGCTTTCAGGGTTTGCTAATTAGTGCTTTCCTAATCCCATTCAGAAAACTAGAGCAAGTTTTTTCCCTTCCCCTTCCATAAATGGGTGGTCACTGAGATTAGGTCAAGCCAGCTCAGCCTACAATAGCATCCTCAATCGGCCAATGTGAAATAAAAATTAGGAAAAAGTCCTGGCTTTTGTCTCACACTGTCTTTGGAGCTAATTAAAATGCACAGGCTCTTCCTGCCGTTATAACCCTGCTGTTCTATACACTAATAAGCCAACAAAAGGTGCTGAAAGCAATGGACTGAATAATTGTTGAAATTTACAGTTCCTTTAAGGCAACTGTTAAAAGATTTCTGTCTCCTGAGCAATGTAGACAACCGACTGATAAAGTATCACTAAGTAAGATCTCTTACATTTATATTAAGAATCACATAGATTTTTTAGGGTCCTATAAATTAATGACCGTTTTTCTTGATGTTGTTTTACTTATTTGGCTTTCAAACCGCCTTACTAACCAAAGAGTTAAAACAACACTACGCTCTTTGAAATCTGTCCCCAGAGTACAGTGGGGGCTCTGCTGTTTTAAGGGAGTCTATGAAAGCCCATGGCATAATAAACAAAGAGGGGGTCGGGGGAATGGGAGAAGACAGGATGTGGGCAAAAGGAAAGAAAATGAACACACAGATACACACATACACACACACACACACACACACACACACACGCAAACACACCATCTACTTAGGCTCATACCCTTTCTAGTCATTTTACCCGCCAAAAATAAATCCTTAAATTAATAATCAACCTTAATAAAACTACCTTCTAAAATAGAGTAAGCTTTTGATCTTCCTGTTCCCCTGCCTCCGGGTATTCCTTTATATTTATTAAAATGCACCTTGAGCATGTTACAAGTAAAACAATAATTTCCTACACTTGAATGCATGTACAAGCATATAATTTAAGAAAACATTTGCCAAGGAACACCATATGTTCCAAACACCTATACCAAATTAAATTCACATTATAATTATATTTAAAAATCAATACACTAAGAATTCAACATGTTCAAAGGGGCACATTAGCCCAAAACTATAATTACAAGAAAGTGACCTACCTTCCTAAGATTGGGCAGGATGTAAGATGTCTGGCCAGACGGTGAGGATTACAGTCAACACTCCCTGCCTCCTCTCCCACACACACCCCAAGAACATGGACACAAAACACATACTTTCATCTACGCTTGGCACAATGTCACTGTGCCACAGCACTGTGCAAATTTGAGGAGGCATCAGCTACTTTTCTGAGGCTACACAAAAACTCTAAGTGCTTTAAAAATAAAATTGGACAAGGATACCATTTTAATAAAGCATTCTTTTCCAATAGGAGAACATTCTCTATACCAAAACATTAAATATCTTCTCAAATATCTTCACCACAGGTTTTTGCATGTAAAATCACTGTTTCTCTGCAGCCTGATATTCCCTTAAAACAAACAAATGCCAAAATAATAACTACTAGCACAGGAAACTTGTTAAAAGAAATGCAATTTAAAAAAAACAAAAAAAACTTTCCTTTTCAAGTAGAACTTAGCTTCTTAGGTCTTTTGTTCTCCGTACTTAGGCATATGCAATTCTATAAACCACCTCAAAACACTTCAGTCTGCAGGAATGTATAAAGACTATACTCTTGGTAGATATAGCTAAAAATGACTTATCAAGAGAGATAATATTAAATATGAAGATTAATAATTGGAAATAAGTAGTTTAAAAAATATATTAATTTAAAACTATAAACCACTACTAACATCTAAACAATTATTACATCCTAAAATTAAAGTAAGATAATAATGAGAGTCACTTATAGAAAACATCAGATATATGTGTTGTATGTATTACTTAATCCTTTCTGCAAGATATGGAATAGATACTATTGTTTTATCCATTATAGAAATGAAGAAACTGGAGCACAAAGTGTTGAAAAAAAATTAACTTTCCCAAGCTCACATAGCTTATAATTAGGCATTGAATTTGTGCACTTAATCACTATGCCATTCTATATAATTAAATAAATTATAGTATAGTTTATTTTATTGTATTCTGTATAATAATAATGGTTCCCATTTATAAAAGGTCAGAAACTAAGTATGTTAAGGCACAAATTATCTCCCTTAAATCTCTCAAAGACCTGTTACCATCACTCTCTTACATGACTGCCAACCAGCATCTCAAATGATACAGGACATGCCCCACATTTACTACAAAAAACTCAATAAGCAATGTCATTTATGCCTAGATTAGACACCGAACTTTTTATTTTAATTGTGGTAAAAACACATACTATGAAATTTACCATCTTCATCATTTTTTAAGTGTACAGTTCAGCAGTGTTAAGTATATTCACATTACTCTGAAACAGATGTCCAGACCTTTTTCATCTTGCAAAACGGAAACTATAGAAACAATAAACTACAACTCTCTCTTTCTCCCTCCCTCTAAAGTAGTAATGGGGCTCAGAGAAAAATACCCCAAAGTATGTTTTTGTCACACTGAGCACTTTTGGATTAAAGGAAACTGGAAGGCCTTAGAAGCTGCCTCAGAACCAAGGACTTTCTTATGTGTGTGTGTGTGTGTGTGTGTGTGTGTGTGTGTGTGTCTCCTCTCTCTCTCTCTCTCTCTCTCTCTCTCTCTCTCTCTCTCTCTCTCTCACACACACACACACACACACACACACACACACACACACACACACACGAGCACAGGTAGGGGCTCTCTCTGGACATTCCTTAATGTGACTGAGGAAAACTTCTTCCAAAAGAAATGCAATTGCCTTAAAACCCCCTCCATAGGAATATCATCAAATAACCAAGAAAGATTAACCACTAGAGAAGAGAATAAACTAAAAAGTTGTCACCACATCCAGACCAGATTTTCATCTATTCCTCTGAGAGCAGCTCCCAGAGATCACCTTCAAGACTTTATCTGCATAAGACAACCTTTGTTCATGGTGAACTTCCGCCCCTCATCTTCTCACAATTTGTTGCCACCTTCCCCAGAGCTCAGAGGAACTTTATCACATGTCATTATCTGTTCCTTGGGCTCATTCATTTCCCCTAATAATCATTCACCACCCCTCTAAATTGTCTACACCCCATTTCCCTCTCCCCTATGAAGAGGGGTATGCAAGTTTCTGAATACCATTGGGTTGTTGGGTAGTCACTCTCCTGTGATTTTCCCCTGTGGACATTAACAAATTTGTAAGCCTTTTCTCTTCCTAATCTGTCTATTGTCAATTAATTTTAGCGCAACTTCAGAGAGCGGAGGGGAAGTCCACTCTCTGCTACGGTAGTCAAATACTGGGCATTTTATGTCACTATACACACCTATAAACAAACATACATATACCTCCCCATACATATGGTAGTAACTGTATTTCAAAATTGCACTTTTTCTTTAAAAAATTGTATCTTAAAATTATAGACATATCAGAGATGCCAACTTCAAATTTTTTACATGGTAAGAGTTAAGCATTTTTATCAAATTCCAAGTGTGAGCGTTTTGGTAGTTCCAAAAGCTGCATTTTGGTAGTTTTCACATTTTCAGACAAGAAAAACAGTTGAGGTCACTGTGAAAGGTTTTAATATGTCAATCACAACTATCAGAATTAAATGACTGATAAAGGGAAATTTGAAACCAAGTAGTAGAAACTAAAAAGCAACTTTATTCCCCCCTGTTTTTTCACCTTCTCCCCCTATAAAGATAGCCACAGGCCAATTTCTTAAAGTAAACACAGAGACAACTTTTAAATCAAATTACCACTTACACTATCTTTCCCCCTTGGTTGCTTAAATGCAAATACAAAGAACCCTGGAAGACATTTACATAATCTATTTCTCAATCCCAGAGGTAAGGACACTTGCTACTAATGCTGATCAAAAAAGCATTTTGCATTTAAATTGCCATGAGATTCAAATACCCAAACTCAGTATAATAAATTGGTGGAGCAGTCTATCAGAACTCATAGCATAGTCTCTTTTTCAGGGACTAAATCATACTTGACATTGTAGAGAATAATATAGGAAATTACAAAAAGTTAAGCAGAAAACCCCACAAATCTTTAACATAAAGGAACTTACAGGCCTAATGAGGAATCAGAAAGGGATAAAGATGTGACCAACCTCAATTATAAATGGAAATAATTGAGTATTTAAATAATCGAGAAGCCAGAACTCACATTAGGTTCAATTGGAGGGTAATTGGAGTGGAGGGGTGGTGTGGGAGAAGGGGGGGTGACACCGGGAAAATCTATTGAAAGTAAGAAAGACAAGCTTTTTAAGGAGAAAATTTTAAGGCCAATTGGCTCAAAGTTGGTATAAACAACTTGCAATCTAAAGGCGGAAAAGTCCAATAAGGTCAAACATAAATATGTATAGGAGAATCGATACTATTCATGCATATCATCCATGCATAACAATAAAAATATTAATAACAGAATAACATAAACAATTAAAATTATCCAGGCTTTATGACATACTGGTCTGTACTTTTTTAACATTTCACTTTATTCTTTCAATAACCAGATGAGAGAACTGTGGTGGTGATGATGATGATGATGACAACAACAATGACGATTGTACAGATCGATTTTACAAAAAGGGAAACTGAGGCTTACTGATATCAGGGAAGTAAATTCAGGCAGTCTGACTCCAGAGCTTGTGTTACTTCATGAGATTAAAAATACGAGAAGTCATTGCCAAGCTTGCCTTCCCCAAACTACATCTGAGGTAATTTAGAAGGTAAATGAAGAAAAGGAGAGCAGCCAGTTAAGAAGACTGTTTCAATAAACATCCGGTTCACAACAGAAGGGTGTAAGTACACAGACAAATAATCAGCAATAATTAAGTTGGGGAAATAACTATAAATGAAGCGAAAAATGTTATAAAAGTCTTTTGGTCCCTTCCAGTCCAATTCTTTAAGTGTATTTCTCTGCTTTTTTAGCTCTCAGAGCTCCTCGATGACAGAACATGATGGAAGTGTCCCTTTGCCTTCTCAGCCACAGAAGAAGCTTTCCCTTGTTCACAGTTGAGTGACGATGAGGAAAAATGGGCCATTCAGACAGCTAGCAGATTAGACTATGTAGACAACTACACCAATTTAGGTCCACAAAAAAAAGTAAAAGTGGTAGCATTAAAAGGTACCATGAAGGGCACTGTTTTAAAGGTGTGGATGTTGAATGGGGGAGAGAAATATAGTTGACCTTTGAACAACGTGGCTTTCAACTGCACAGATCCACGTACCCAAAGATTTTCTTCTACCTTTGCCCCCTAGAGACAGCAAGCACAAGACCTCCTCTTTCTCCTCATCCTCAGACTACTCGGCGTGAAGATGATGAGGATGAATAATTTCGTGATGATTCATTTCCACTTAACGAACAGTAAATATATTTTCTCTTCCTTATGATTTTCTTAATAATATTTTCTTTTCTTTAGCTTACTTTATGCAAGAATACAGTATTTAATATACATATAATATAAAAAATATGTATTAATTGACTGTTTATGTTATTGGTAAAGCTTCTAGTTAACAGCAGGCTATTAATAGTTAAGTTTTAGGGAAGTCAAATTTATTGTCAGATTTTAGACCGTGGGGCCAGGGTGTCAACATCTCTAAGCCCCACATTGTTCAAGGGTCAACTGTAATTTTATTTTATAGCAGGGTTTCTAAGACTTGGAACTATTAACATTTCTGGCCATATCATTCTTTGTTATGAAGGGCTGTCCCTTTGTTATGAAGGGCTGCATTAAAGGATATTTAGCTGCAACCTTGGTGTCTGCTCACCAGATCCTAGTGCCACCGTTATAACAATGAAAATTACCAAATGTCCCAGGAAAAACATTTTAGACATACTTAACATTTTTATTTTGCTTCGTTTATTATTATTATTTGACTGGAGCAATCAAAAGGTTTGCAAACAGCAACAAAGCTGGGAATTCAAACAAAGCCTGGGAAATCCACACTGTTAAGACATCATGGACATTTTGCCTAGTCAAATATTAGCTATACAGAGTTAAGATTCAAGTTGTGTGGATGGTGAAAATCGCACCAGTGTCAAGAAGGAGAGGCAGCAGAGTCCAGAGCTACACCTAAATGGATAACATGAAGTTAATGATCACACATAACAAAAGACATCAGAAAAAAGTTGTTGAAAGAAAAGAACTAGCTTATGGCATCCCATCTTCTCCAAAGCCATCAGGAGTTTGAAGAAGAGTGTAATCAGAGACAGAGTTCACAGAAAGGTCCAAGAAAATGAGAACCCAGATGACGCTTTTGCTTTGAGCCAAAAGGGAATGATTAGCTATCTTAGCGAAAGGGCTCTAGAAAGAGTATTTCAAGCCACCACCTCACCATTTGGTGCCCTGGAGCAGTCCTTAATTACAATAATGGAATGAGAGACTTAATGTATATTTTAACATGCTTGGGTCACTAGCAATTACTATCAGCATACGTTATACTTCTATGGCAGCATTCAGTGAGGAAAGAAAGAATAAAACCCATGCCTTCTGAGTTGTGGGTGCTAACCAGTCAACCATGCTGGCCAAATCCTGCCTCTCAAATCACTTTGTAATATATACTATTCACCCAGCCTGGAGTCTTCAATGACAGCTATTCATGTGCCCAAAGCTGATCAAATGCAGACTATAAGTGATGGTTCAGCACTACTTGCCCTTACTGAATGAACAGAAAATGTTTCCTTCTCATCCATCTGGCACACAAACTCCGCTGCTTCTGTTAGACTTTTAATGGAGTGTCCTCCAAATGGCACATCAGAGGAAACATTTTCATCTGAAGAACAGGTATAGAAGGAAGCTACTTGTTCAGCAGCAACTCTGGCCTTTGGGGATATGAAAGTCTTGGTTCTGAATAAAGAAGGATAAGAAAAAAAAAGCTTTTGCTGCTATTCTAAATACCCCTTAGTTTCCTTTGAGTCAAAGCCACTAATTATGCCAGGCAGGCTGAATGATGAGTAGTGGTTTTGTGATCCCAACTATTGTTCAGAAGGGCTGAGATCACCAATGCATCTTATTAGGTATAGAGAATTTGAAGGGAAAAGTCTGAGTACTTATTATCTCTTTGTTTTCTTGAACAGTGCCTATTTACAAACTTTTCACTAGTGAGTAAAAACATTTACTGGCAATAAAACACAGTAGTGTTTCTGAATGTTAACCTCTCCCCCTAAAACATGACAAAGTGCTCTGAGTTCTGAGAGAAAAAAAACTGTTGTGGTTTTTTTTTTGGCTTGTTTTTGCTTTTTTGCCCCAAACACAGGGTGAGGTGATAGGAAAGAAAGAGGAAGAAAATAAGAAATAAGTTTTTTTTAAAAATATGTATTTCTTTGAAGCTATATATACTACAAAATCAAGCAACTATACCTTGCCTTTACAAAATCACAATAAAATAAATAAAAACAATATATCACAACAGGCTGAGGGGGGCTCTTTTGCCTCATAAAATTATATTGGTAATAAAATATAGGGTATAAGAATGAAGAAAAGAAAGCAGCTGAGTGATAAATCCTGTGGCCTTTGAAGGAGAACAGCCATCCTTCCTTTGGGTAGATGTATATTTTCTAAGAAGTGGTATGATCCTGTTCAAACACTTACAGTTTCAAAACACTTTAATTATCTCTAGGCCTTAGCTTCATAAAGGTTTTTGAGCAAGAACCCTGCTATAAAGATATTACCTAGTTTAAGTTGCTAAATACCTAGAATGGCACCCAAATATAAATAATAAATAATTGATGAAAAAGATAGCAAATGAAATTACTCTTGTTTTCTACACACACTGGACATTCTATTAATAACTTTTGGTGAGTAAATAGATATTGTAATGTGTTCTTTAGCATCAAGGATACTGAAAATAATCTTGGTGAAAAGCTGTGATTATGTAAACAACTAACTGTCCAAATGTCATTTTCCCTTGAGAGTGAAATTTTAAATCTTGCTCTCCATTCATTTTTCTCATACTTGCAGAACTTACCTCTAAGTTCCTTTTTTGTCAGAGTTTTCATAGCAATCAAACAGACCTAAGAAGTAAAAGGCAACTTTTCACAATGGGAAATGTGTTTATTTCATAAGACTAACAGACTCTTCTATGTGGTCCGATTTTAGGGAGGATTCATTTCAATTATTAAAAGCCAAATTGAAAGCCAAAGAGCTGCGAAAATGGAAAAATAATAAATGCCTGCTCTGACTTCCATAGCGCAATTCTCAAATCTTGAGTATTTTTGTGGTCTAACATTTCCCTTATTGGACATAGTACATTATTTTATCTCCAGAGACCTTTTATCCCCACCTGCTGGAAGCATGAAACATAACTGGGTCCAAGATAATCATTGACACATTCAGGGAAGAAAAAATATTTACACGAGTTAGATTTTAAAATCACTTATTTTAAGCTATACCCTTTAGTACCTTATTTCTATAACTGCATAAATTCACAACTCTAAAACTCTTTTGTTTTGGAATTGTTACAAGGTGTATTCTTTTTTATTTTTTAAAACTGGCCATTATATTTCATCAAAATTCTCAAGCAATTATCTTGCAAACAAAATGATATAAATATATAATAGTTGAACAATAGTCAAATTATGGACCTTACGAAAGACATGGATATGGAAACATCACATATCACATACCTTGAATTACAAGGAATGTATTATAATATACATTGTTATCATATACAAAAATATGATGCTGGGAGAAGAGCTTCAAAAGTAAGGTATTAGTTGATCTCATATAAGTAACAAGTAGAACAGAGGATGCTATAGGCTGGGAAGGGTTGGGGAAAGGAAGGGATAGGGAAAGATTTGTTAAAGGATACAAAATTACAGCTAGATAGGAAGAATAAGTCAAGAGTTCTATACCTCTGTAAGATGACTATAGTTAATGATATTTTATGTTATTTATGTTTCAAGACATTGGTACTTTGAAGCAGGAGTCTACCAACCTCCTCATTTGCCAGCAAATTAGTAAACTCCTCTTTCCTTCTCCTTGAACCACTTGTCTGAGTGGTTCTGATGAGGCCTAGGGGAAAGGTGCCAAACTATCAGTAACAGAATTTGGCATCCCTGGGTGGGCTCATCAGTGTCCCAGTGGAATGGCATCCCAGGACTGCTGGAAGAAGCAGGGAGTAGCCCCAGGTCAAAGCCATGGGTCTTCACAGGTAGAAGGAACTTCTTTTCAAGGAGAGAGAGCAAGGGAGAGTCCCAGCAGCTGCTGGGACTATTTTAGGTCCAGAGAACTTCCGTCTTTGTCTCCCTGAAGTAGACACAGCTCCCCGCAACCTGAACTGAGTTGAGGAGAAGCAAACAGATCTGGGAAGCATCGTGACAGCAATGGCCTTTTGTAAGTAGAGTTCCCTGGGACACCAAGACCCTGTTTCCACCCATATGGTGGGTGGGGGTGTTCAGACCTACCTGTTGGATTTGTTTTTAGGCACCGATTTAGAGTTGGAAGTCAAGAGGTTGAGTGGAACTAGGGAACCTGGTTTGAATTGAGCTCATTTGTAGTTCCCAGGGAACAAGCGGGTATTTGGAGATGTTGGCTCTTATGTCTGGAGAATTTGGTTCTCAGTTTGTCCCCTTTTGGATTAGGAGATGCTGATTCTCAATTGAGAATTAGGTTCTTGTTTTGTGGTTCCCACTTGGTCAATCATGGCATTTTGTGTTGGAGATTTCCTGTTTTGTCTGTGTGTGTTTGTAAAGTTTTGTTGCAACATAGGAAAGCTCTATTTCAAAGTCCCTGGGGAAAAACTTTGGCTGAATGGTTGACTTATGGCTACGAACGTATGTGTAAAGAGAATGGTGTTATTATAATCCAAAGTACATGCTGGAGTGTGAGGATAAGCAGCCATTAAATAAAAATTCCCATTGGAGTGATAGGCCTTGCATTCTAGAGTGTTTGGTGTTGAAAATTCCCTGTATTTTTTGTGTTTGATTGTGAGTTTTTGTCTGGTAAGTTTTTGTACCTATGGCTAAAGATTATTGTGATGCCACTTGTCTGGAGTGTGAGGAAAAGTGGTGGTTGATGGTCCGTGGTTTATTCTGACCTGTTGGTTCTTTTAAAGTTCAGAGCTCAAATGGTCAACCTGCCGTTGTAGTGTTAAATGTTGAGTCTCAAGCTCTCAGCTTGAGATAAACTCATTATTTATGGCATACAAAATGATCTGTGTTTGTATGATTTTTGATAAATGAGATCCTCCTGACCCCTCCGGAACCCCTACAGCCAGCCAGGGTGAGGCACTGGGTAGGGCCACAGCCCGGGGACAGACCTGGCAGGAGAGAGGACCAGCACAGGCAGCCCGCCACTGAGCAGCGCAGCAGCAAGGGAGAAGGAATGCCTGCTGCTGCTGCTGCCGCCATCTTGGTACATGAGAGGGGCTGGGAGGGCACTGCCTGAACTAACTCTTCAGTCCTACGCACAGTAAATTATGACTCAGGGTTTGGAATGGTCTCTCCCGGCAGCAAACTCAATTTCGGCCAGAGGGAACCTATAGCCAGGGCAGGCAATTTGTGGCAATATCAGATAGGGGGCTTGACTGTGCCAGAACAACCAGCAGGGTCCTTTGAAATAGTCAAAAGAGATAGGCAAAAAAGCCACCCCAGACTGACTTTTTGTAAACAAGGACCTTGAAAGGAATATTGCCCCGAAGTTGCAAAAGCATCCAGGAAGCAAGAAGTCCCCAGGAGAGAAAATGGTTTTTTAAGTCCAGGACTCAGACGGTGAAGGAGGGGGCAAGAGCCCCCTGCACCCAAATATCCCCACGGGAACCCAGGGGAAAAATCAACAATGGGGATCCGATTGGTGCCAACCCGCATGGACAGATGCAGTCAGATGTGGGACCCCTTTCCCCAGCTGCAGCCCTGACGCAGGCACTAGCCTAATGGTACTCAGTTACATTTAGATGTCAGGATCCTGGGACTGTATTGCCTCATGGGCTTAAAAGGGCTCTCCTGCTCTGTTTGATAGAAGCTTAGCAGAGGACACGAGGAACCTGCAATTGGACAGATTTGTAAACTTGCATTAGCTTATCTGGGGTTCCTAGGAATGGCGTCTGGATGGGGGACTGATGGTAAAGCCCTTGTATGGAGAAAAACAAGGAATGAGCCTTAGAGTCTTACTATAGATGCTGAGAGGCACATCAAAGCCACTAAATGATACTGGGAGAGGATGGCCTCTTTGCCCCTGGGCAGTAACAGCTACTTGTGAGATGTTTCTATTCTCAATCCTGCCACCCTTTTGCCAGCCAAAGAGAATAAGCCTTCTTATGTTTAGACTGTTTAGAGGTTCTGGAGGCTGTGCATTCTAGCAGAATGGATCTGTCAGATTAGCCAATGCAAGGGCAAGATTGAGATCTTTTTCACTGATGGGAGCAGCTTTATTGACAATGAGGGGCTGGATATGCAGTGATCCCAGCAGTGGTACTGCCACCTGGGACTTGAGCCTGGGAAGCTGAGTTGCAGTTATCCAGAGGAAAAAAATAAACATTTATATGGACTCTAAATACGCTTTTATGATTGTGCTACTCGTAGTGCCATTTGAAAGAAAAGGGGTCTCCTGACAGCAGGAAATAAGAATATTAAGTATGCCACTGAAATAATGGCCCTGATACAGGCTGTGACTGAGCCCAAGCAGGTGGCCAGCATGGCAAAAAAAAGTCAGGCCACTGGCAGAGCTACTAAGGAGGACACTGGAGGTGATCTGTTCCTCAGAGCATTGATACCCCAGTTAGATTTAAACCCCCTTAAAAACTAAAGATTGGGGCTCTAACTTTTGGGATGCACAGCTAAATGGAGACAGAATTCTCGTCTCCTACCTAAAGCTTTGGTCGGCCTCTTATGAGGCACCTACATGAATACACACATTCGGAGCGTGACGCCTTGATGGATATGGTGGGACCTCATTTGAGAGGACCCCGTTTACAACTAACTGGTTTATGTGCTTGGGGCAGTCCAAGGATGGAAAGGCAACCTGCTACATAAGGAGCCCAAAATGTGGAGGTCTACCCTTTCAGTGATTGACAATTTCACTCAGATGCCTAGGCTTGTATTGAGAGATAGCTTTTCAGGCTGGGTAGAGGGTTGTCCTATCCAGAGGAAAGAAAGGAGCATCTAAGGTTTCCAGAATTCTTCTAGAGGAACTCACTCTGAGATGGGCTTCTACCAGGAACTGACGGCCTTTGCTGAGTTCCTGCCCATATACACAAACAGGCCTCAGAAGATGATGGGATGATGGGCACCAACAGTCCAGGGGAAGAGCAAATGGAGAATAACATGCTGGTGATGGAGGCCATGGACAGACAGCTACAGAGACAGCTCAGCAGCTCCTCCTCGTACAGTGAGGATGCCAACAGACACCCCATTGCCAACAGGACCCAGGAGCACACTGAATGGAGCCTTAGACATTTGGCAAGAGTGATAATAAACCCTCCTGTGTAGCAGAGGTGACCCAGCAAGTAAACAAAGCCCTACACTTAGAATAGAAATTGCATGCTTCCTGGAATTGATACAGGAAACCCATCTAAAGTGGGATAAGATATTGCCACTTGCCCTCCTCTGGATAAGGGTAGCTGTTTAGAAGCAGGCTTAAGTTAAGCCCCTAAGAAGTAGTTTATGAGAGACCCTTCCTAGCACCCCAAGGTTAAGTATGGTAATATAACCATGAGTAAAAGAAAATAGAGTAAAACAATATGTTAAATGAGTGGGTCAGGTGCCAACCACTATACATGAGTTTGCCTCTTTCAGGTCCCAGCCCCAGTTGGAAACAGAGAAGTGGAAGGGACACTATAAAGTGCCTCTAACAACTCACACCTCATTAAAATTGTCAGAAGTGAAACCTTGGGTCCATGATACCAAAATAAAGAGGTGTAGCCCCCAGTAGAGGGGCCAGCCTTTAGGTGATCTAAAGTATCTGTTTGAGAAAAAGAAAAAAAAAATGAAAATATTGATATTTTCACTGAAAAATAAAAACATTTTATATATTTTCAAATAGCTAGGAGAATACTGAACATTCCCAATACAAAGAAATGATAAATGTTTGAGATGATGGATATGCTAATTAGCCTGATTTGATCACTATACATTATGTATATGGAAACATCACTATGTACTCTATGAATCAGTATAATTATTTGTAAATTAAAAATAAAAATAAATTTTAAAAAGCAAGGTATTAATTTTTAACAGAGTAATATAGCTTTCTCTGGAGGGAGGGAACCTCTCTTCTTTGGATATAATACTGAATTTTAGCAGCCTCAAGGGGTAAGGAAACAAAAAACAGCTGCCTTGGGGTTGACCTTCTGTTGTATAAATTAATTGTCATTGTTGATTATTCACTAATTTACATTTTTTAAAAAACCTACATACTTTCTTAAAAAGATACTTCCATGTTGATAAGAACCTTCTTGAATTTAATATATAAATCATTGTTCTTCCATATTGTTTAAATATAATTGGATATAATAAATAATTTATTGGAAGCCTAAGAAAGCCTTCAGAAAGTCAAAATAAAAGTCCATAATGGCTATAAAAATAAAGTCTTTGCTTTTTGGTTAAATGTTTTTATACCTCAGTGGCGTTTAATGATACCAACACAACCACTGTAGGAGAAAAAAAGAAATTACCTGCCAACATTGGATTTTTCTTTTAAACTAAATAGTATTTTTTAAAATTTTCCTAAGAAAATATTTAACACACTTGAATCTTTTTCCTAATATACTAGATTTTTTCCCTTAGTACTCTTTGAATCATTATTGATTGGTAGTATGCCATTTTGGTCAGTCTGGATGCATAAATGAGTAAACCATTTTTTGGCTCATGTTTCTGAATCTTAAAATGTGAATTTCCTCCAGAATTTAAATAAGAGAGCAGTAGAAGGCTTCTGCCAAGTTTGCCACCCCGCACAGCATATATTTTAATAAACTTAAGGCAGGTTTCTAGCAAATAAGTCAGTTTTCTCCTTGTTATCTAATTATAAGTAAAAGTGAAAATGACTTAGTCATATTATCACTAATATATAACTAATAACAAAGCAATGGGATTGTTTTAATATTTTAAATGCATACTTAGTGAATGGTTACTGTTTATAAGTAATGTACTTGGCACAGAATAAATCATACACAAAAAATTTCAACATCTCCTATCCTTTTCCAAATCTATGTTTACTTCACTCTAGATAAAATAATGTATTTATATTCTTTCTCAAAGCTCACTATGAGTTCTTTTCCTTTAATTAGGCTTTATTACATATTGAAACACAAATTATTTACACAAAACTCAAGAAACTCTATACAGGCTATTTTCAATAACTAGCCCTGTAGACATTCCACAGATATTTATCAAATCAATGAAAGAACAGCAAGAGAAATTAATCCTGTATTTACCTATTTATAAATGAAACTGATTAAGCAAGCTTGATAAAATAAAATGGCAAATATTACACACACAGTTAAAATAAGTACACATTAAATTGTCTTTGTAATAAGAATCAGTTTGTGCCTGTTCCATTTAGGGATCTAGTAAATCATTGTGAAAATATTAGCAGCATGCAAATTATTACAGGTAATAACAACCTACATGTAAAAATCTAAATATGAATTATATTATAGATAGGATTAGCAATTGGTTAAGATGGCAGATCAGTCAAACACAATGGCTTCCTCTATTTCTAAAGAATCCATTGAAATAAAAGTTTCAAAGTACTAAAGGCAAGTCCTGAAACGGAACAACACAATTGGGGGGAAGGGAGGGGTACCACCGATGAACAAAAGCTACTAACAAATTTCTGAAGGACGAAGAAGAGTGGGAACATGCTCAGGAGATAAATAGAGTTGTAGCTTAGAATCTGCTATAAAGAGGCTCTGGAAAATGTAGATGTCTGCTAAGACAGCCCTGGAAATCAAGATCCAAAGTCAGCAGGAACTCTGGAAGATGGATGTGAAAAGAGAACTGAAGAGAGGAATTAATTAAAGGTCTGTATAAGGAAAACTCTTTTGCTTGTCACCCCCTCCTCCCCAAGTGTGCGCAAAGATCAGGCAGCTGGCATTTACCTCCAGCAAAAACAGCTGATCCTTTCCCAGTGAAATTGAACAAACTGCCAAGTGAAACCTAGTATAACCCTCACTCTTTAATTGGAGCTATCCTGTAGCCTGACAGCTGGCTTCCTGACTCCCTTGCTGATCCCCCTAAAGCAAAGTCTCACATTTGCTTTCCTCACACAGAACTCCAAGTGAGAATTCCAAATGGGTATCAGTTGTAGCACAAATGTAGAGGACATTTTATTAACTATCCAGTTTCTTTTTCTATAGGAAGGATTATCAGACACATGAGCAAAAGCAGCAGAATGATATGGAAGGGCCAAAATTGAGAAAGTAAAAATTGACACCAGAGGAAATGGAGCTAACTCAGGCATCCGAAAAGAAATTATGGAAGAGAACACCAATGAATAAACACAGGGATATTAAGAAGATATTAAGAAGACTATTACATCTATAAAACAAGTACAAAAGCCTATGGAAAATGAATAATCAGAAAACAAGAGCATGCTTATAGAAATTAAAATTATGACTAAATTTTAAATTATAGGTAAAATTAATAATGAAACTGTGCAGCAGGCCTCCAGAGAAAACAGTCCAGAAAACAGTTGGAAGATATTGATAAAATGTTCTGAGATAGTAGTTTCCACTAATGGGTGTAAAGATTGAATAACATTATTTGACAAAGGCATACTCCTTAATGGATCTCACATTGTTCAAGTATTCACCCCTACCCAACAAGTCTCAGGTGAAAGTGGTCCCAATCCTGGATCCAGGTGCAGATATGATCTTGCTAAGCCAACCTCTGCATGTCATTTCCCTGGTACATTTATTGGTCCAAAGGTGATTTTATCTGAACATGACTCAATCAAACTGATGGGAAGGACTTATATTGTTAAGCTAGAGAAGAAGCTTCTCCTCACTTTTGTTGAAAGTGAAAAATGGATCCATATTTATCACTAGTAGCCATTCTGCCTAAACAAAGGAAAGCAGTACTAAGTAGTAGACCCTGGAGATGGCAGAGAGGCAGGGAAAACACAGTGCTTAATGATATCTGCGAGCAATTTATGTCACCTTGATTTCTACTTGTATGACATCATACATTTATTTGCTGTTCGAAACAGTGAAACTGTGTCAACTTTGTCTAAAGCATTAAAGTCAAGACCAGAGCAAGCACAAGAGACTAATGCAATCTCAATCAAGGTCTAGAAATGCAATATAATCACAAATTGTCTCAGACTAGAAGATATACAAGAAATTCAAGCATCTCTGTGTACATCTAGTATTTTCCAGAGCAACAAAAAGCCTCCTTCAAGGAAAGCTCTGAAGTAGATCAGATTCTTCTATTTTACCAGAAACTGAATCAGCAATAAGGACCAAAGAACATGACAAGGCTTGAATTGGTGATGAGAATACATACATCTAGTTTGCCATGGAGCAGCAGAAAAGCTGGATAATATTTTATCTATTTCACAATGCTGGGCTAGGATTGTCTCCATTCTCCTCTGATAATTTCCACCATTATATAACCCAACTAAATTTAAAATCATCAGAGGAAATCAACTCTGAACATAGGAAGTCTGAATTTAAGCCAAATGTGAAATTAATTCATACTCTTGAATCAGACATGTGTCAGTGTGTGTATATGATAAGAAGATTAATTTTAAGAAGATACTCAGATGCACGCACAATCACACACACACACACACACACACACACACACACTTTCAAAATGTTTCTAAGAAAAAAATCTATTTGGCAAGCATACTCAAATCCCGAGAAAACTGCATTTTAAGGAGACTTTTTTCCCTCTCATAGTTGTAAATTCCTTGAATTTGAGTCAAATTTAGGTAGCAACACAAAGGCCTAAAAGCCTGCATTTACTCGCTTTAAGTTGAGGCAAGGGTATAATATACTTATATATGTAGTTGAACACAGTCAAATCAGTTCTTAGACTTGTTAGGGCATGACGCTGTTGACACAAGGCTAAGTGCAAAGCCTTGACCTTTGCATTTCCGCCATGACCTCAGGGACTAGACCTCTTCATCTCACCCCAACCTTTACAACTTGAATGATGTCAGATCAGCCTGCTGTGTTTTTTAAAGGACCATTGGCCCAAATGAAAGCTATTTACTTTGCCCATAATTGTTAATTCCTATGAGGCTTTGTTTTTTGTTTTTCCAGGGCTTCCAAACAGTCAAATCTATTCTACTTCTGTAAAAACAAAATGTTCCCTAAATTCTTTAAAGTGTACATCAAAATCTGTTAAGCCAAAATGTTTTTTCCCCACCAAATCCTGTCATATTTTGACATAAATTCAAATGAGTACAAAAGCTATGTGTAAAAAGGGTGTTTAGGGAGAAGAAAGAGAATGGTTAATTTATTAGATACTAACATTATAATTATTATTATTATTGTTGTTGTTAGTATTGGAGACAGGGTTTCACTCTGTGGCTCAGGCTGAAGTGCAGTGGGACACGATCGTAACTCACTGCAACCTCGAATTCCTCAGCTCAAGCAATCCTCCTGTCTCAGCCTCCCAAAGTGCTGGGATTACAGGTGTGAACCACTGCACCTGGCCTATTTTATTTTATTTTTACTTTTATTATTTTGAGATAGAGTCTCACTTTGTTTCTTGGGTTAGAATGCAGAGGCATCATCAAACCTCCCTGCAACCCCAAACTCCTGGGCTCAAGCATTCGTCCCATCTCAGCCTCCAGAGTAGCTGGGACTACAGGCACATACCACCACACCCTGCTAGTTGTTATCTATTTATTTTTTTTGTTGAGACAGGGTCCTGCTATTGTCCAGGCTGGTCTGGAACTCCCGGCCTCAAGTGATCCTCCTGCCTCAAACTCCCAAAGTGCTAGGATTACAGGCGTGAGACACCACGCCTAGCCTTGGCTTATTTTTAATGACTAGAATGTTAAATTATAGTTTTCAGCATTTACCTGAAGTTCCATATGAGTGGCCTCAAAAAATCTAGCCATTTCAGCAAAACTGGTCTACACAGATATCACACTTTATTTCTCATCTGCCTTTAAAGATCAATGTAGATACTAACACAGCTTTACAAGGAAGCTTTAGCCTTCTGATTCTATTCCTTGGTCATAATAAGCAATCTTATGCCCTCAAACACTGCTCTTTGACTGAAATCCAGGCTCCAAGATTTGAATCCAACCAGTGAAAAGGAAAGGGCTATATCAAATTACGCAAAGTACTTACTCAGAGAAAAGGAGAGGATGGAAGCATCTGGGGGGAGCTGGATCTATTAAAAACAGTCGGTGGAGAGAAAAAGGCAATTTTCCCCTCTAAGAGCGTGCTAGTGTGTTTTATTGAGGTAAATTGCCTTCTTTATGTAAAAGATAGTAAATCTGTTGATGCCATTTCTTAGGATAGTCTTATCTCAACAAAGGGCATCACACTCAGGGTCTAAAGTTTCTAAATCTCAGCAATGTTAAACAGGACTTTAAAAAGAACTTTCAATTTGAAATACTGAGTAAATGGGTTCACACAGCATGAATTTTATTGTAGACCAACCTAATTTTCACATTTTCCTCTCTATAACAAGCAAGTCATTTGTTCCCTGCACTCATAATGGAAAGAAAACAAGAGTTTCTTTGTTTGTGTACATTAACTCAATGCTGTAAAAGTCATTCGGCCAAGCTTCGCTATACTTTCACCTTTAAACCTTAACCCGACTTGTAACAATATTTGTAGCCTCTAAAATTACACTGGTTGAACCCAGACGGAGTTAATCACCCTTCACTGTCTCAGTGAAAAGCATAATGACCTACCATTTAATGTGAAGCCATTAAAATGCTAGAAGGGGCAAGAATTCACATCGCGTGTTTATAAATACCTCACAGACATGAATCCATACATTCAGCCTACCAGGACACTTTTCATATGGCACTTGTTTAGAGAACCAGATGGAAAATAATGACTGCTGTACACGCAGAGCCAGAAGTGTCTATTCTGCTGTCTTACGTAGCACACCTTACACTTTTCATACTGACATAAATTAGTTCTAACGAATTCCATCTGGGACTGAACAAAGAAAAATCCAAATCAAATTTGGGCAATTGATGATAATTCTTTCTTTCCCTAACCATGAATACCACTGCTTCCCACACAGGGAAACTTCATCCATAAGATCCTTGATTTCTACTTGCAAAGTATATCCCAATCCGGCCTTCGGAACTGCTACACTGCACAAATACAAAGGGTGGCATCTTACCATACGTGGGGCCCGTGCTCCAGGGGGTGGTCAGTCATGCCAGCATGATGATGAATCTAAAACTGTGCAACACAGAGGCCTGAACCACTTCTCTCTACACCCCAGTACCACCTCAGACTGACCTCCATCAACCCCTTCTGCAGCAGTCTTTTCAATGTTCTCCTCATTCTCACACTTGCCTCTATAGCCCAATTTTTCAGAGCATGCTAGGTAGTCTTTTCAGTTTTTAAAGCAGATCATGTGACTTTTATGCCTAATACCACCTTAATTCACTTGAAATAAAAACAAAAAAATCCTTATTAGGCCCTTCAAGCCCCTAAATTGGAGAATAAAAAGCATGTATCTACAGAGCCAAGTAGTGAGTGAGAGAGCAACACAGGCCAGGCATCAGGATGTGTGCACACAGGATACGAGTGAAGGGTCCCAGCTAACCAGGGCGCATGGGTGCTGCCCCAAGGAGTAGCTCCGATCCAGGTCCAAGTGAAAGCTGCCACATGGGAGGGAGAATCTAAAGTTATCAGACCACCCAGTTTTTTGAGAGAAGCTAGAAATTTTTGTTTTTATAAGAAATTTCAATTTTAAATGTTGCCTACATTTTAAAAAATAATTTGAAATAAACCAAATACCTCTGCAAACTGGCATAAAAGGCCGTTGGGTGATGACTTCTCAAAACAATCTCTCCCTTTCTCTCTCTACCTAGACAATCTGCCTCTTCCTCTGTTTCTGTAATTTATCAAGCTCTTCCTACCTCAGAACCTTCAGACTTACTTTCCCTTTGGCTTTTTGCATTCATTCTTCTTCCTTGGATTGCAGCTCAAATGTCTCTTCAGAACCTTTTCCTGACCATTCTATCTAATGTTGCTCCCTCCTCCCAAGTTACTACAATACCCTATTTCCTATTTGACTTCTCTTATAGCATATCATCCCTGTAGAAGAGTAGAAAAGGATTTGACCAGTTCACACGGCTAAAGTTCACACTGTTATAAGGAATGGTTTTACTGATGCATTAATGAAACCCATTTCAATAAAAATCGATGGAGAATATATTGACAAATACAAGACAGATTCACACACACACACACACACACACACACACACACTTTTGAGCTTCATTACTCCATAAAAGCATCTTGGCAGGCTAACTGGTTATTGTTAGCGAAAGAGCTATAATAATTTTTTGCCAGAGGAAAAAAATCTGTGTGTGTGTATACACATATAAACATGAATAATACATATGTGTTTATATGTGTATGCTTTCTATAAAAGTGGGTTAACATATTAGTAGATATTAACCTACCTCAGTGTAGTTCTGCCAGATGGACTCTTTTTGAGGAGTATCTTCATGTAGACACAAGGCAGTGGTTCTCAACTTTTGCCCCCCAGGAAGCTTGTGAATGTCTGGAGACATTTTTGCCTATCACAACTGAGGGATGCTACTGGCATCTAGTGTCACAGGCCAAGGATGGCTGCTAAACATCCTACAATGCATAGGACAGCCTCCGCAACAAAGAATCATCTGGCCCAAAGTTTGTCATTAGTTCCAAGCTTAAAAACTCCGATATAAAATTTTTTTCTTTCATTCTAACTTTGCCAAAATAAGGAAGAGCCATCCCACATTTTTGTTTTTTGGAAGGTAGGGAATAATTTTAAATTAGTTCCTCAGCAACGTTGTAAAACAAATGGTTTTGTAAAGAAGTATTGATTGTTTCTTCAACCATGAGCATATAAGTTCCATGAGAGACTATGGAAAAAAACCCTTTTTTACGTTGTTTTGGTTTTGATTTACCCCTAGTACAGTGGTAATACATTCTAAGCCTTCAATAAATGAATAAATGAATCAAGTAGCAGTGATTCACTATTTTATGCTTCACATTTGCCATGTCGTTAAATGTTTGTTCACTAAATAAAACATTCAGGTGGAAAAACAAGACATGGTGTTGGGTTCTAGGCATGTAGAGACCAAGAAGAAATTCTCCTTACCCTCCAATTATTAAAATCTTGGTAAATAGAAGCAAATAAATATAAAATACACCACAATATTACTGATACTGTCTTGTAATAAAGGCAAGTAGTACTGTAGTAGCACATAAGGGGCCAAGTTGCCTAGATTTGAAGAATTGGGAGTTGGGGAAGAGGGGATGAAAGTCAAAACCATCCACCTGGAGGTGATACCTAACTTGCCTTACATGTGCTGAGCACTAGGCAGACAGAGGGATAAGAGGAAGAAGAAGCATTTTGAAAGATGAGACTTGAGAAGTTGCACAGTGCAACTAGTTTAGCATTGTTGGAGTAAGAGGGGGGTTTCCCTTTGGGAATGAGAAAAGTAACACATTAAGGCCCTCGTAGGCAACCACAAATGAATTTCTGTATTAGTATACCTTGGACCAGACTTCTTTGTTTTCTTCCCATTATCAGATTCTGTGAGCCTCTAATTTTCTTCCAGATAATGTTACCCAGCGATTCAGTAAATATTTATGGAATTAAGTTGTAACTTGAACCTACTCCATACCCCATGTTTTTTCTAAATCAATAAATTGCAATGTGCTTATCAAAGAGTAAACTTGTTCAAAATTGAAGTGAATGTAGCTAAAAAAGACTCAGAAATGACTGTTTATTTTTTTCTTCTTTAATAATACCTCTAATCTTATATACAGGCTCACATCACTGTCATCTAAATAGTAGTAACAAAAGTATACAGGAAGAACTTGTTTTACTTTAGGTCCTGTTCTGTCTCTCCCTCTTCACTCTCCAGCCTTTCCATAGAGAAACTTCTCTGACCACTTATACTCAGGTGTCCCCTAAAGTTATATCTCTAAATTAAATTCTCTTAATATTCAGATACAATTTTTTTTGGCATTTCGGGCATTGTCTTTTAATTATTATAGAATGCTAAGGTGGACAACACATTGGCATCACAAAGTGAACCTATCAAGGTACAATTCATAGGGTTTCCTCCATACATATTGTCCGTACCTTACTGCTTACTGAAGTCTTTGTTGCCCACGTTAGTCTAGTCATCTGAGAAGCACCAGGAATCTTTTCCTCTTGCACATATTCTGTCAGTTCTATCTATTCATTCCACCATCCAAAACTCTTTACCTTTCCTCTTTGCTGCATTTCCATTGACATTGTTTTTACTCACCATCTCTCCCCTTTATAATTTTAATGGCCTAATCCATCTTCTGTGCTACTGTCTGAGGTCTTTCTACCCACCCAAATAAGCAGGCTCTTCACTACCTAAACATATTTAATGGCTTCCTCTGCCACATAGTGAAATTCAGTCTACTTAACATGGAAAAAGAAAACCTTCATATTCTGACCACAGTTTTATATTTACAGGCACTCGATCTGAAAGTAATCCTAAACTATTTCTGGTTTCTCAAGGGACCAAGACAATTTCTCTTCTCTTTGCCTATAGATATGTGTTTCTTCAGCCTAGTCTCATAGGCAACTAAGCAAAAGAGAAGGGATATTTTTCAACATTTAGTGCAATAGTCTTTTCTTTAAATACCCCCCAATCCAGTAGGATTTATGTTTTTCCTTCTTGCACTTCTGTTACTTTATTGTGTGTGTTTATCATATTCTAATTATTCATATGCCTTCCTCAATTATGTGACCTTTTCGTATAGTGACTATAACTAAATTCATCTTCATATCACCAGTACCCAGAAATCTCTGACCTACAGCAGATACCCAGTAAAAGTTGTTTTAAATGGAAAATATCCTATAGAATGGGAGAAAATCACACTGTATCTTTTCTGCCCATATATGTATGGTTGAGTTTATGTAAGATACCAGGCAATTTTTTTAAATTTCTTTTTTAAAGTAACTTGAGGTTCTTGAATTCTCTAGATATTTCTCTACAATCTCAAATATAGAGCTTATCACTGTATATTCCTAAAAGAAACAATTCAACATTTAAATCTGTCTTCTTAATAATATTCAAGGCAAAGTCAAACAGTGTGAGTTCTTTATTAATACTATTACATTTATGGAAAAATAATATTAAGGATAGTTGAAATATTAGATAACATAGACTTATTAATCTTTGGTTTGGGGAGGATTTATTATTTTTCACTATATACACTTTAATTTTTAGACTATTAAAATGATCAGTTTAGAATTTCATCCATTCAACAAATGAAAACATTTATGGAGTACCCAGTATATGCTAAGTGTTATAGTACCTATTGGGATACTTAGTTCTGTAAAACAGCTTTGAGTGATCCCTCACAGAGACACGAGACTATTGGTATCTACAGGAGGGTCTGTGAGTAAGGAAGGAAAAGAAGGCTTCCCTGAGAAGGTGACTATGAGCACCAAACAAGCAGCAATGACAGGCATTCTGGGAACAATGGCCTAGGATGAAATAGAGACAACAACATAAAGGTGGATATGTCACACTTAAGCTAGCAGCAACATTGCAAAATAGGCTGCCCCTTTGACCATGGAATCTACAGCTCTCTCTACCTTCTCCAAATTTCTTCCAGTATTAGTATTACTATTTAGTACTTAATATTAAGTATCACTATTCCAATATTCTACTACTTTCCTGGAAATATATATTCATATGAAGAGATAAAATTAAATAATATATATAAGAAATATATGTGCTGAGGTTTGCAGGTAAAAGTTCTATTTAATGTATATAAATTTGATATATTGTGAGACTGAAATGATGTCTTTATTGAATAATCTAAGAAATACTTTAATATATGATTTTCCCATCAATAAGCAAGCAATTTTATTGCATCTTATTATTAATAAAAACAACAACGAAAACCCCATTACATTAGGTCTCGGCACCTTAATATTGGTTTGGACTTCAAGAATTTATTTCTACATTACCTTTTTTGACCTAAACTTCTATCACTTATTGAATAGTTCTTATGAAGAAGGTATATTTAACATGCCTTTTTCCATTTAATTTATACCCAATTTACAGATGAGGAAAGCAAGGTTGGAAAAATTAAGTAATATACTCAAGTTCACAGCTTGTTATTTATGGTACCAAGATAAGAGTACACAGTGCCAGACACACAAAATGTGGTAACTATTGAATGAATTACTCTAGGGGTCAAGCTGTTAACCACCATATTATTGCCAATGGCTCACCTAAAAATCATGTTCTTGAATCACAGTATTAATACTTCCAATTTAATCTTTGGTTTCTTGAAGGAAGGACTAAAGTAGTAAAAACGAAAGCTGGATACAGTGTCTCTGGATTCAAGAACATTTTCAACATGTGAAGTTTGCAGCGAGTACTTCTCTATCTCCCTTTAGAACTTCTCTCTCTCAGTTTGGCCCACTCTTTTCTCCAGAATCCAAAAAGGCCTCATTTTTCTCCATCCCCCACATTTCCCAGTGTCTGTCCTCACCCTACACTCCAAATGAAAACCTCTGTTCCCCAGTGCTAAAGAGCTGAGCTCCAAGGAAAAGAGGATCTATAATCTGATTAAAATAATTCACAGTAAATTGTAAATCTTTTAATCCTCTTAGGGGCATTAACATTTTTTTTAAATTGGGGGGGGTGGAGAGGGAACCTGATATAGCCTCTAATTGTTGGCATTTTGGGGCAGCATAAACAATATTATCTTTTCCATAATTCGAACAGAAATGGCTATCTTACTGGCATGGCAATCTGCCCAGAAATCTGTTCCCAATCTGTCAAATTAACCTTGAATTTTCTCTTAACAATGCTCAAACTTCCTCTGCTTTTTTTGTTTGTTTTTAAATCTCTGATAGGAGGTCTTAAATTTGAATTCTATATAGGGATAATTTTTAATTTGGAGTTTGTAAATCAGGATCTACACCCAGCAACTATCATTAACTAGTTTCTTAAAAAAAAAAAAAAAAAAAAGGAAGAAAGAAAAAAAAAGCTTGGCAAAGACTATTAAGAAAATAATAAAACAATGTAATAATTCACAATTAAGTTATAACATGCCAAATATTGTTTCAATACTTTACATACATTAACTTGTTTACCTTTCACAGTAACCCTCTCAAGTAGGTACTCATGTTATCTCCATTTTACTGAAATAGAAAAGTGACATAACCTATCCAAGGTAACGCGGCTATATGGTAGGGAAGCCAGATTTTAAATCTAGATATTTTTACTCTGAAAGCCCATTCCCTTATAATCACTATGCTTTACTGAAAAGCACATCAATGAGAAAAAAATTCATTGACAAAAAATTTAGCTCACCGTGTTGTTCCTAGGTTAAGAAGTACAAAACTTAGATTCTAGAAGATACCTAAATATCAACTGGTTCAATACATGCATTTCACAGAGAAAAACACGAACTTGCCCACGGCATGGTAAAAAACTACTCAATAAGAATTTGACGTGAGCTATAACTTAGTCTGTATCCAAGTCATATTTTTCCCTCACTATACCACAGAAAAATCTACAAACTCCAAGCAATGGTAGATATCCAAATTCCTATCCAATCCATTTTGTAAGAGCCAATAAATATGTAACTGTTGAACGCCCCCATTCATAAATTACTCTGAATTTGCTGCTGTACAACAGTGCTACCACAAGTCGTTCCAAGATTTTAAAATTTTTTTTCAAGACTAAGATGCAAGTTTGTGGTATTTGGAAATTCGGGTATTTCTTCTTTCCGATTGTTCACTTTTCTGTTTCTAAAAGGATAAAATTTTACTCAATAATCAAAGGGAGTATTAATCTCTTCTATAACTCCCATCAAAGTCAAGAAATTCATGATTCAATTTTATTCCCTGAATCACTTATTAATTCACTGAATGATATATGTGCTGGTTGTAATTAATGAATTAGACACAGATCCCTGTAGTCTAAAAGTAAGCCTAGATAAATATGTGCAATATAGCATGATCGCAGGCAAGGACAGTTTTGTAGAGGGTGCCAGGCAAACAAAAATACACCAAATCTACATTGGGTAGGTGGATGGGACAGCAAAGGCTTTCTGGAGGAGGGACACCTTAAACTGATTCATTAAGCCAAACAGGAATTGGGATGGGAAACAGTAGAGGGAAAAGGACAGACAGGAAAGAGTCTAGACAGAGCATTCCCAAACGGAGCAGCATTTAGAAAAGCTAGAGGCGTAAGAGGGTATTCACCTGGCTAACATTGGTTTCCTAATTAGGCAGATGTGCAATATAAGCCAATCAATAATTTTAATACATCCAGAAAAAAGGTACTCTCTCATAAGAAAATAAATGAAACATAACATTTCCATGGTTCACAAATTAGCTAATACATTCTTTTTTTTTTTTTTTTTTATTGTTTGTTGTTTATAGGGGTACAGGTGTTTAGGTTACGTATGATGCCCTTGCCTAATACATTCTTATTACATATTTTGTGAAGTCTGCAGTTATCAACCATAGAAATAATTTCCGAAGAAATGTCTATATCATGGCTGCCCTTTCGAGTGATGAAGAATTCATAATTATTGGCAAGCTATTTTATCAAAGCATCAGATAATGCTTATCTGTAAACATGCCTCCTATGGACAATGAAGGTTTCCAGCTTCAAATGAATCTGCTCTCCTTGCTCAGGGCACATTACTGCTCCTGACCTCTTCCCTGCCCATGCCTTGACCTTCTCCCTCCCAGACATTCTCCCCTGCCTCATGCCTGTGAGCATCTCACATTATTCGTGAGCTGTAGCTCTAGAATTTAGCATGAAGAAGGCTGCCCCGATACATGTCTTACATGAGTAATGCTCCTAATAATCCCCAATGGGACTATGCCATATTATTCAAGCAGGATGAGTCGTTCAAACACAAAAAGAAATTCCATGCATTTTACAGTGAAGCATAATGAAAAATAAAAATTTCTACATTTAGGAATATTTAACTTAGATTTAGCAAGAAATGACCTAGGTTTTCTTGGGGAGAAAAAAAGAGTTAACAAAAGTTTCTTCATATATTTAGCTTTGCAGTATATCTCAACCACCTAAGCAAATTACACCATTTCTATGTTTGCCTAAAGAAATCCTCCAAATGTTATTTTAGAAACATTTATGAATTATGCACAAGATTTCTCACAGAAATGCATACATGCTCTTGAAAATTATGCATAAATCAATATTTTGTAAATTAAGTAACATTATTCACTGACAAATTATTTCAGAGATGCTTTATTTTCATATCTGGTTAATATTCAATTGGTAATGATTACTGACCCTTTAGATTAAGCTTCTCTCCTGATAATATTTCTGTCAAATAGCTAATGATCTATTAACAAATAATAAAACAAATAAGAGACACCAGATTTTAGAAAGAAACCTATGACAAATTCTTGCCCAGGATAAAGGCTTCTTTGCAATTCAGCCACAGCCTCAATTTTCTTTGTTTTTATTTCTTCAAATTTCCTTAATGTATTTTCTTAATGTGTAATTCATATGCAACACAGTGGTGCTTCTCTTAATAGCAATCAGTAAACCTTTAAACTGTGTTGACAATTTCTCTTCTTATTCAAGAATATATTTATTTATTCAGTTCACCAGGGACTCTTAGCTCATCAAAGGGCTTGTGGTTTTGTTTTCTTTGTTTGTTAGTTTTAGGACAAAAGAATAAACATAAACAGTAAAACTGATCACTTTACCTGGCTCAACAAATACAATTTGTAAAATGTAAATAGCTGCCAATGAAAGCAGGAGCTTTTGGTTAAATAAATAAGCCATTATGTAAACATTTAACTAGTAACGATACAATGAAGAAGGGCAAACACCAGAAAACTACATGTTCTAAAACACTGAAGATAATAAAAAGTGAGGAAATACTGGTGTATTTAATGTAGGAATAAGCAGCGAAAGATATGTCAGTCCTGTACAGGATGAATGGTGTAATAATGCAGCCAAAAAAAATGATGTCCTGTGGACCATATTTGGTATGAGCACTTATTATTATTATTATTAATTTACATTAAACTCCAGCATTTAGAAATAGGGAGCTTGTACTTAAAACTATGGATTTATGCCTTCTCTTGAAAAATCTGAAAGTCCATCTGAAAGTTTCTCTACATTGAGACCATATTTATCCCTGGCAAGAACCAGCCAACTACTCCTTGTCCCTAACACAGGTACTTGCTTTCTAATATATGCCCTATATAGACATTTCATTTTTAGCCAGTATAAAACATTATCAGAAGAAAAACAATCTTATGAATTCTGTTTATCTTCTCTGCCAAGAATTGGGACTGTAGATAAGAAAGGACAGTTCTTAGTTAGTTCAGTGGGAAATAAAGGGGAAATGATATGTATTTAGCTTCTTAATACATTTTCAATCTCCTCATCCAGAAAAGTATTACATCCCGGGATACTGAGAGAAATTTTAGAGAAAATGAAAGATTTATTAAAAGGCTAGAAGAAAAGTTAAATATTAACTAAAAAAGAAGGTAGATTCCTCAAACTCAATATTACACTTTCAAAAGCACTGACAAATAGATGTTAAAAAACAATAACGACAAAAACAACATAAGCAAAGGAAATGAGTATTTATCAAATGAAGAAAACTGGAAGAAAATGGGAATCTTGTACCTGAAGAATAGCAGGTTTAGAAAGAACATAATAACTATCTTCAAAATATTAAAATGGTTTCATATAGAAACTAGACTAGATTTATTTTGGATAGCTTTGGAGGGTAAAATCAAGGCCAGCATGAAAGGATTTAGAGTTGGTTTTCAGCTTAATATGAAGAAAATTTTTATAACAATTGTAAATATCTACGCTGGGAGGAGATAATTCTTGACACAGAAAGTAATGAGGAAAGGATAAAGACTATGTGTTCACTGTACTGCAGAGATGGTAGAGGCATAGCGAGGTGGTTGTCATTCTGAGGTACTATCCAAACCGATTCTCTGATAGTTTTAAGAATAATAACACATATAGCATTATATCTAAGCCTATTTATCTGTACACTGCTATCCATACCCTCAGAGAAAATGCCAAAAGTCAAATGTCTTAATCTCTAAGAATTAGGTCATCAAATTTATATTTATTTTACAGCACCTATTCTCCATTTGGTTAGAGCATTTTTTAAAAAAAAAATTCTCACTATTTTAATGGACAAATAAAAATTATAAATATGTATGGTGTACAACATGATGTTTTGAAATATGTACACATTGTGGAATGGCTATATGAAGCTAATTAACCTGTGTTACTTCTATGGTCTAACATAGGCTCACCAAGCGATCATGCATAGCTCTATTAAATCATCTATGCAGAAAGCAACCATTTACCATAAATTCCTTAATGATACAAGGAATGAACATTTTTTTTTTCTAATTTGTCGCCTGGTAAGTGAATGAAAGAAGCAATGTGATTATTAAATAATGCCCTCTACAATAGAACAGCGTCCTAAGTGAAATTGCATAATAACCAATAGTTGTAAAGTCTACCTCTTCAAGCAAATTATGCCAGCTTTTCAGATCACCACTCGAGGATGTACCTCTCAAATACCTCCCCTAGCCCAGCAAATTATCTCCATTATTTCTGTCAATATTCTCTGGAACCCTACGAAGATTTTCCTGACTTAGTAAATCCCTTGACCTACCAGTTCCCCAAATGCGATTCCTCTGTATTTTATCATGTCAAACACATCTTTCATTCACACAGTGCCAACAATTGACTAATGTAATTCAACATTCATTTTGTGGTCTATATGTTCACAACCTGAATCTTCTATTAAAAGCTCTTACACATTATCATGTATGTCTAAAACAGTCCTTGAAGTGTCTAATAGCAACAAAAGTTAACAGCTGCTTAATAATAATTTTTTATTATTATCATGATTGATAGCAGTTTACTGAGGAATAAATAATGTTATTAAGCTCTATTAATAATAAGCAAGTAGGATTAAATGAATGGCAAACTGCAAACCAATGGATGTACTGAAATAAATTTATCATGAAGTATATTTTAAGACACAGAGTAATGTCTTAATGATAAGAACCCAGGTCTCATATAAGGGAGGGTTATAGATATGACACTGTTGCAATTAGTGGTGTAGAGTAAAGAACTGGGAAAAACTTCAATCATCATTTAATTCTTAGGTAAAGTCACAAACCTAAGGGAATAGAAGAATATAAATATACAATCCCATCTATGTATTTGGAAATAATTTGGAAGACCACTGAGTTCAGCTGAGAAAATTATACCTAAAAAATTATAAAACAGTCATAGCAGAAATATATATTTAAAAGTGTACGAAAAGCAAAAGAATAACATTTCTAAAAGCAACTATATTACTTCCGAAAGAATGTTGATTACAGTGCTGTTCTTGATAGATATTATAGACGCACGCAGGTGTCATTGGCAGGGTTTATGTTAACCAATGCAAAATTCCTTCTTTGTTTTCTATAAAATTTGTCATTGGAGGAGAACATACCTTTAAAGGAATAGTAATCACAGATTCTAACCAAGCTTCTGCTTAGTATGTTTTTATTATCAGTAACATCTTATCACCAAGAAAGCCATTTATTTTCAAGCTCAAAAAATGAAAACTCAAAAATCAGTTCCTTGTAGACATTAGATCCCAGTGATATTATTTTCTATATAAGGAAAATTCCATTCGCTTAAAACTGATTTATCACAAAACTTAACTTGGTACTTACTATCTCAAATTTATTCCATAAACTGAACAGTGCTGAATTCCACTAAACCATGTTATGGGGTTGGACTTATGTTTCTGTGTTCTAGGATGTGTAATACCATGGTACAATCTTTTTTGTGGGTTATCATCTGACAAACAGAAGAGAGGAATAGACAGTAAGATATAAAAATCTAACATCTAAAAAAGAACTAAAATGGGTTAGCAGCACAATCTATTTCTCTCACAGAAAAAAAGCATCTTAATCTGTTCTATCCACATTTTACACTATTTCATCTACATTCATTTTTCTTTAATGGACATGCAGCGTGTCTGTATAATTATGAAAGAGTAAGAATTCTGGAATCAGATAGGCTGGTTTCAAATTCTCACTTCTCCACACTAACTGACTGACCATAGTCAAAGAGCTTAACTTTTCTGAACCTCATTTCCCATATTGATAAACAGAGATAATATTATAGCAACACATTCATTCCTAACATGGTTGTTTTATGTATTATGTAAATAAGATAAGGCACATTAGCACTTCACCAGGCAGATAACACTCTATAACTTTTAGGCTTTATCAATATTTCTATTATTACTAGATATATTACTATTGATGCCCAGTTTTTCAGGTTCAGTGTATACAATTGGGCCTATCCGGTGTCAATCATCACTTTATTAATCACTTGGGCTTTTTTATCATGTAAAAATACACACACTCACACACATACAAAAGCTCCTAGGAAGTGATGAGCTCCTAGGATTGAATGACCCATAATACTACAGAAGACCCGATAACATAATCAATTTATTTTCCTTTTTTACCACACCAAATCTAAATAAAAGCTGTGCTTATGATGCTTGTATTCAATACAAATACATGGAGATTAATATTATAGAAATGATCTTGTCAGTGAACGCCTCTCTCATTTACATAGATATCCAAATGAAGTCTTTGTCTCTCTCCTATTTTCCTTCTACATGTTTAGATTTTGGCAATGTATTACTAACTTCACTAATTTAAGCAAGTTGTAGTTCCAAATTTTATACCATATTGCTAGGAAACTTTCACTTCTCTTCAGATATAAGGGGGAAGAAAAACAAATGAGTTTTATCTTTCACAGTCTGTACCAGTGAATTTACTTTATTCAGACAACTTGCTAATTGAATGGTCTGGAGACACCGAAATTACTTCTTAAATCAAGGAACTAGAGTAGTTTAAAGCTACCCAGAGGTGTGTAGGTAACATGTACAAATGTGCTTTAACTCACTTTATGAGCAAGCACTATTTCAGTGAAGTTTCAGAGTGATAAAGACTTTCTTTTCAATAAAACCTGAGTAAACAAACTCAGCTTTAGAGTTGTGAAACTAAAAAGTGTACATTTTATTTTATAGAAAAGGAATTGCAGATAGACATATTTCATTAGTCAAATTAAAAGTTAGTTCATCATTAGTGAAAAAACAGAAAATCACATGCTAAACAAGAAAATATAACAACATGCAGGTTATTTAAGTTTGCAGATCAAATTATGAGAGTCTGTGTATCTCATTAGTACCATGTTGCCAAATGATCTTGAAACAGACAGTTGTAGCCTAATTCACTCATTCTTTTTCTACTATACCTGGAACTGCTAATGACACGAAAAAAAAAAAGCCTCAATCACTTTAGCGGAGAGAAGCTAAATTCTGGCCTTTGTTTCCTCTTCTACTAAAATTCAGGAATGAATTTACCATGTTGATATATTTTTGAACATATGTGTCATAAACTATGACCATACACAACATGCTACAAAACCTTTATGGTCATATGAACATTGCCTCTTTTTGTGCTCATTGAAATTTTAAGTTAAATCAAGAGATAGCATATATCTGAAATGACTTTTAAAGTACTAAATGGTCACATGTAAAAAAATTATTACTCTTTTAATATTACTATTTCTCATATCAAAAGATGAACCTACACAAACTGGGAATACAAACTGTGTCTCAAGCAGAACTTTTCACAAATAATTTTAGGGGGAAGTTCTGAAGACTCCATGTTCCTTTCCTGGCTGACTACAGATAAGCTGTCTCTACCTCTCAGGTCCTGTACATCTGAGTTGAATATAGACATACTTTGAACTTGATACTTTCCGAAATCCAATCAAGAGCATCTTGGGAAAGTGTAACCATGAGTGAGCTATTGCCAGAGTGCTTTATAAATATGTTTTCTAGTAAATCTTGCTCTCCTTAACTGGAAAACTAACACGATTTAAAACCTAGATCCCCAAAATACATTTATTATTAGGAACGACTACTTCCTACATGCCGCATACAAAGCAATCACTTGACACAAAAAGACTGCTTTCCCACTTAACACAGAACCACACTGCTCTGTTGACATTTGCTTGTATCCATTGATGGTGCTTTTAACACTTCATTTAAGTGTCAAACTAGGTGACAGGCATTAAGTCTATAGACTATTTTGCATCAAATCTGTGATCCAAGAACAGCGTCTATAATTGTTTACCTTCTACACACTTTCCCTCAAAAAATAAAATGAACTAATTAAACAAAATAAACAGATATTTTTTTCCAGCTCTAAGCCATGGACAGCTGTGAACACCACAGAGGTACTTCTCTACTTGAATAAAGCCTGAAAGATATGCACAGTCATGCTGTTCAAAATATTGTTTTATGTGTGGAACAACATTGTCATAAGATGTTTGGAAGCCAAGTAAAATCACAGAAGTAAGGGGATTTGTAGCAGCCTGTTTGGCTGAAGGGAATTGAAGCTGAGCTCTCCCATGAAGCAAGCAACACGACACCTTCCAATGTTAGAAATAGCCTTTTGGATAGTTAAAAAAAGAGAAAGAGAGAGAGAGAGAGAGGAAAAAAAAAAAAAAAAAACAGGACAAAGCACAGAACTGGAGATCAAAGCTATCTTCCTCTTCACCGCAGATGAGTCTTTTTTTCTTCCTATTCTTCAACAGAAAGATTGAAGGAAAGGGCCGAAAGTAGAGGGAGAAGGAGAAAAGGAAACCATGCTAATCCAGAATTGTAAAGAATGGAAGTAGCCTTTTGATCTCCCCAGGATGGCAACTTTATTGGCTATGCATAAGCAGTTTCCAACCAGCTGATCAACCAGGTATTAAGGCTTAACCCTTCCATGATCAGTAACCATGAAGTGAGTTATCTGTGAACAGCAGTCAAACAGAAGGCTCATCTACTATGAAATGATCACCAGCCCATACCCAACTCAGAGGGTAAGAGCAACCACAGGGGAAATGATTGTCTCTCCACAGGCTCTTCTAAATACCAATTATCTGCCTTGGGGACTCAGAGCAAAATCTTTCCTCAAGTGTGCATCAAGGAGAATGGCATTCATCTTCCAAAATACAGCTTGGAATCTATGTGCATCTGCATCACCAGCAGAAAATGTTTTGAATTACATTCAGTTTCCTCTGTTAAGCATGCCAGAAAATGCTGACATGACCAAGGCTGAATGTGAACTGGTTAGATGTAAACAATTGACAGTCTTGCCAGGCGATCTAAAAATTAGAGACCATTTTCTTAATGACAGGAAAAATAATGCCTTCCTTCCAATTTTCCAAGTGTTCGAACCACAGTCTTGTTCAGGTAGATTTTTTTGGACAAGTTTGAAAATAAAAAGTGATTGAACCATAATTTTTCTTATTTAAATCCTTCATTTTTCTCTTTCAAATAGGAAAGTGAATGGTAGTTAAAGCGTTTTGGAAGCAGCTTTGTTCAAGTCCTTGCTCATCCACATCTCCTAACTTCTCTATGATGTAGTTTCCACAACTATAAAGGTAAAGTAATATTTTATAAGTAACAGCACCTATGCCATAGGGTTTCTACAAGCACTAAATAAGATAATGATGAATGTTCAATAAGTGATAGTCATAGCTTCATAGCAATAGTACTCATTGTCATAAAGTTTCTTATTATACCCTAGAACTTGAACTTGATCTCATCTTTTTACTTATTTCCTTCTTTCACTTTACTCATCTCCTGTAAGTAAAAGTGCTATGATATAGAAGGTAACTGTTTGGCTTTTTACTCCTCTGTGTACACTGAAGAATCAATATTCTAAAGTCTTATTTAAACATAGCTTTAAAAAAAACTATTGCATCAATTCATTAAAGATTTAAACATGTTTCAAATTGCTTTTTTGTTTTAAAAATGCAAAATGTCTAGTTCTTTATATAGTTGTTAAACATAGAGTATACACAACTGACATCAAATTTTCAGAAATCTACTTTTTGGATTTGCTTCTCTCCTGCTGTGTGTGGTCAGAGGGTGCACTTAGATCTCACTGCTTTGTGTACTTCTCTCCACCTCTGCCTGTGTTTTAAAACTAGCTTAATTATGAATCTCAGTTTCTACTACCCTTTTCCAGACTTCTGCTCCTGGTTTCTTTCTTTTTTTATTTCTTTTTCTTTCTATTTTTTTTTCTTTTCTTGCTTTTCTTTCTTTCATTTTTTTTATGTGTCTTTCTTATTCCCAAATATCTTAATATATTCTGTAGATTACCTTAGGCCTAATTTTAAATTCAATGGCAACTTTGCTTTCCTTATAAATTCCCATAAAAAATCAAGCTTGCGGTTTATATTTTTGTTTACATTTCTAAAAGGGTCAGAAATTAACATAAGTATTACCTTAGCATCTTTTAGTAACACAGGTGATAACAAATGAAGACTCAATGGTTTAAGATCTTCATTGAGAAACTGTTACCTTAAGTTTCTTTTCAATCTTATTTCTGTTCCTCAGTTGTTTTAAATTACAAATATCTAGTCAATGCAAAAATGAAGACATAAACAACCGTCATTGTTAGTTTGAAATTTAGCATTTTGCAACACTTTAACTCACACAGGAATATTTCATTTGTCCTAGCAAAGGCTAAGAAAAAACTTCAGGTAAACTTTCTGTTCTAAGATATTTTAACCGTAACTATCTTATGTGGTTGGGCACAGTTGCTTGCACCTGGGAATTCAGCTACTCAATAAGCTAAGGTGGGAGGATCACTTGAGGCCAAGAGTTCGAGACCAGCCTGGGCAACATAGAGAGACCCCATCTCAAAAAGAAAAAAAAAAGCCCCATTTGTTTAGAGGGCCCATTATTAGGAAATAAAGATATTTTAAAATATATCATAGTACTCAGGTATGTATATTTAAAAACCATGAAAGCTATAAAGAAACTAGTCAGAACTTTTTGAAATTATCTTTGAATTTTGCCAGAAAGAGAGATGAAAGGAAGGAGGAAGGAAGAGAGAGAAAGCGAGAGAGAGAAAGAGAGAGAGAGAGAGAGAGAGGAAGGGAGAGAGGGAGAGACACACCAGGGACCCAGACATACAATTGGCTCAAATAGTGAAACTTATGTAAAAAAAGTCCCTCTTCCCAAGAGAAAAAAACACTCCTCTCCCCACAAAAAAAAAAAAAAAAAAAGAGAGAGAGAGAAAGAAGGAGAACACAAGTAAACTTCCACTTTATTTGCAATTCAGGTCTCATCCTAAGTTTGAACTGAAATTCAATTACTTTTTCATTTAAAAGCAAGTTTTATCTAATGGATTTGAGAAGAGGAAGTCTATGAAGGAAAAATGCTTAGAATGAGTTCATGAGAGATCACACAGATTTTTTTCAGGGCTACTCCTTCTGATCCCGCCCCACCCTCTGCCCCTTAACCCCACCAAAAGTCTAGCTGTCCATAGAAAAGACAGATATGCAAGCTAACTAAAGAAATACACCTTGAAAATGAATTTCTAAAGAAATATCTAATTTTTCCAAATCTTAGTTTCCAAATCTTAGAATAAAAAGTTATATATTGTAACATTAGGTCAATAAATAAAAGGCTACAAAAAGCAAACACTCTTAAGCACAATACTCAATATTAGGCATGTCATCAACACACCAAAATGGAGTTTATAATCTGTTTTAAGAAAACTACAGGACTTTGTTAAGTTGGCAGCCAGTTAAATAAAAGAAAGAAAGAAAAAGAAAAAAGAATTGACATCCAATAGATGCTTTTACAGGTTAAATCTTGTTGAAGGTACGTCGTCCCCTCTGTACACTTTGATTTATTTAAGCTCACCACATTTCTTTTAAATACACTCCATTAACAAGTGATAGGCTGTGATCTTAGGCTTGAGGCAAGACATGAAACACAAGCTTTCAAGAACTTCATTCATTCCTTGACCAGGTGTCTTGAGCACACCGAAGTTACTAGTTGCTTAATTGAGTTCCGTAAAGTTTTATTCAAATTCATAGCATTGCTTTGGAACCGTACACTGTCATGAGATCACCCCAGCAGCCTAATAATTTGACTGGCTTCCCAAGTTCACATCCACATCATGAGAGAAAGTTATCAGAGGAATAATAAAAAGCTTCGGGTTAAATATGAGAGAGCACTTTACAAAGACATCTCTGTCCTGGAATCTGGCAAACAAAGTAGATAAGCACACCTATAGGAAAAATTTAGGGTTATATAAATCATCGATGGCATAAATGGAAAATTAAATTAGAAAAATGATGGCCAGAAATCAGTTTAGCTTTAAGATTATAAATATGTCTCATATCTATTCAAATTACAACTTTCAGATATTAACTGCTGATCAATTATTAAATCTGATAGGACAGTACACTCCCAGATATTTCTCCAAGTGAAGGCAGAATTTGCACACTGACAAGACCAGCTTTCAGCGATGCCCTATTAGTTTGATCCTATCTTTAATCTACAGCCATGATAAAATGTTCCAACATATACAAACTTAGCTCAAGCAGTGACTAATGACCATTAATCCCCCTATCTTCCGTAATCTGTTCCTCCAGTCATTTATCACAATGACACTTCACTTTACACACGTGAATAAACTTTAACCGAGAAGGTGAATCAACAGAAATTTCAAAGGTATCTGAAGCTATAAATTAAACTAGGGGGAGACACAGCAAAGAGCGACAAATAGAGAGATCGGATCTTAGTGTTTCTGGTGTGCATGGATGGCTGGGGCGGGGAGTTAGGGGGCCATACAACCACTCAGACATGCAAACTTAGAGAAAAGCTGCACTACAGGAAGGAGAAGCTGGAAGTGGGGAAAGACTGCCCCAAGAGTTAGTTACATCTAATCATCCATCCACTGTGATAATGAGTTATCCGAGGTTGAAATGTGTTCTGTTTTCTTCAAAGGAGTAACAATTTAATAATTTTAAAAACTAGTTTAGTTGCAAATGTTCCTTGTAACTTTCAACCAAGAAAGCACATCCCATGGGCTAAAATTCTTTTAGAGTTTATGTCCTATCATTTGGCCGATGTGCATTTTTTCAATTAGCTATTTGCCTTAAGTAAAATTTTTAGTAAAAACAGAAACAATAACAACCATAGACCACAAAAAGCTCACACTAACCTTCAAAACGGCTTCATAATTATGCAAATTGAGTGACTCTAACTTATAGGCCCTGATGCAACTTGAAGCTCAGTATTGGACTATAAAAATTCCCTGAGGTGCAGTGTGTGTGTGTGTGTGTGTGTGTGTGTGTGTGTGTGTGAGGCCTGAAATCGGATCCGTGATTGAAACCAGAATCTACCAAAAGGAAAGAAACAAAAGTTGAATCGTGGCTCAGTTCACCCATAGTATTACATAAGTTTCTTAGGGAGTGTAAGAAAACCTATTTCAAGTATAGATCCAATGTACACTCTTATGTCAGAAGTATCCCGTTGTAGCATCCTTCCAACATTTCATACAGAGTTTCAGTACCATATAATTAATCCTAAAAATCCTAAATTCAGTTTTCTGTTTTCCCTCGCCAATGAGAATTCCCTGGCAACTATGCCCGTTCAGATACTTGCAACCGTTTTCCTAGCTAGGCAGTGGCTAGTTTCTATCCTACTCTAAGAAAGCGTTATTTCCTTAAGTTTCTTCAGAATCGAATTTAATTAAAGACTTTGGTTACATAAAACAACTGCTAATAACCCCTGTGCTCGGAAGAGGAGGGGCGAATTAGAGGACTGGGTTCAGGAATCTTGGCGAGTCTCGGGGCCACCAGCTCCAGGGGCGTACATCTCCCTCCCCAAAGAAACCAGCCAGTGGATATTCACTTTGGCTCATCCCGGGGGCCCAATCTCACCACCAAGCGCTGCTTCCTCCCACCCTAGTGCTTTAGATGTGCTTTTGCCCAGAGTAATCTGGGCGTGCCCTGAACTTGGCGAAAGGCCCAGGTCTGCGAAGAGGCTTGGGGGGGTGAGGGGGTGAGGTCTTCGGGGATGGGGAAAAAGGGACAATACCAAATGCGAACTGGGAACCTTTTCGCCTAAAAGTCCTGCAGGGATGGAGCCCCTCCAGTCGTAGAAGGGAGAAGAAGCCAAAATGCAATTCGGGGTTTGATTTTCAAAAGTGGAGAGGGGGCGAACAGGGAGATTAAGGGTGAAGAAAGAAGACGCGGGGGGTTACCTGAACAGAGACATATTAATCCAAACAGGTAAAAGTGAGCAGGCTCCGCGATCATTGTCCTCGGGTAGATCCTGCATACAGTCTCATGCCAAGAGGAGGGAGTAGAAATGGGGTCCCCAAATTTATGAAGACACACACCACACACACTACACACAAAGGCTTAATATAAGCAACGTGGGTCAATCCTCCAGGAGTTTTCAGGGCAATTACTTGTCGACCTTTCCGGACGCTTGTCACTATCTCAGAGCCCTTTGCAGACAAGGAATTCCAAGGTTTGTCTTCTCCGGCCCCAGGATTTCCGAGGAGGAGGCTCCGACACTTCCAAGAACCATCCAAAGCAACAACAAAGAGCTGAAGCAGAAGAGCAGTTGTGCCGTTTCCTGCCTCCACGGTCTTGCTGAGCCTCCCGGCGTGCGCCCCCACAATGTGCGCCCGAGCGCCGCTGCGAGGGCAGGCGCGGCGGCTGCAAAGTTGGGGTGTGAGAACGGCTTAGGGAGGGCCAAAAAGTGCTTCTCCGTCTCCGAGCGAGCCCAGTCAGCAGCTGGCCACACGCAGCAGCGAGGACGGCAGCCAAGGTAGCAGCAGCAGCTCCGGACGACCGGCTCGGGGTGCCGGGGGTGTGCCTGGGTGACTCCGCGCGCAGGGGGCGAGCGAGGGGGCGGTGCGGCGACAGCGGTTGCCTGGGCGGGCCCTTGTTCCCATCACTTGGGGGATGCGGAGGGCACTGGGGACGGCAGCGGGACCGCGGACATACGCTCGCTTGCCGGACGCCCCCAGCCCTGCAAGGCGCCCAACATCGCCCTCGGCCCCTCGCCCTCTGGGGCGTGCGCCAAGGCACCCCGAACTACGCTGGAGCCCAAACTTCCTGGGGGTGGCTGCTCGCACCCCTGGGCTCGTGGTAGCTGCAGAGAGGCAGCTCCCGGACCTCCCCGGGGTGGCGGAGAGGAGCAAGGACGATGCCGCTGTGGGTGGGAGACACGGCCGCCGCGGCTCACCCAAGCTCCGCCGGATCCGCAGCGTCTGAAGTTTCTGCTCTCACGCTGCCTCCGCTCTGGCTCAACCGCTTGCGGGTTTCCCCCAACGTCCCCGCGGCTCCCAGTTTCCTCCCTCTCCTGCCTGGCCCGCGAATACTTAAAGGGGCCGCGCGGTCCTTTCTGTACTTCACTCTACACTTTCCAGGTGCTTGTCAGGCAAGTTCTGCTCCTTAATATTTCCATCCATAAGCCAGGGTTGCCCGACTACGCCCTCAGGTGAGAATCAAATTGCTCAGGATCGGAAATCCAAGCGAATAAGAACTTGTCTTGTTTCTTTCGCCACCCCTAGCTCCCCTGCACCTTTCTCCAAATGGAACCTCCCAGCCAAAGACTTCAAAAATCCTCCTGGTCCAGTTTAACCTCTTCCTTACCACTTCCAGAGACTGGAATAAACTCTTAAATAACTGTACCCTCACTCCCCACGCCATTCCCATTTTTTTTAAAAAAAGTCAAGTTTGAGCAACAGGGCTTCAGGATAGGAGGCAGAATGAGAACCATCCATAATAGCATAGATCAATAGATGGGCACTCTGTTACCACAATCCCTTTCTTCTAAACTGCAGTTGTTGAGGGTCTTGTAGGAAGGCTATCCGATTCTTTTCACTATGTTTCCTATGAGAGCCTCTCCTTCAACTTCATAGACTCTGCATATTGGAAAGTTAACAATGGGAAAGTAATTAAGGAAGAGGGACAAATGCGAAAAACATCCCGGATACCTCAGAACTTGCAGTTTTGAGAATCCATTCAGCATTTCAAAATCAAGGGCCATAGGCTTATACAGCCAATATACCCGCCCAGAAATCCCAACTTGCCAGTTATGAACCCTGTGGCCAGGTCTGTTTTCTCTTCTGAAAAATAAGGATTCTTGAGATATGTCACTGTATCAACAAATTGCACCCAAAGTAAGACAAACCTGACACATATGATGGGCATTCATTTGTTCATTTCTCTTTCTTTCTGTTAAATAAGACAGGGTATGTAAAACACCTAGCATGCTGAGTGCTCAATAAATGGTAGTATTGGTACTTACAGCTATTACTTTTATCCATAAATTATTATCTACAAAGTTATGTATAGTAATTTCCAAATAATTATTTGGTATCCAGTAGCATATACAAGAAGCTGCTTTCAGTGTTTGCCTCTGGAGGAGAGAATTGCACAATGGATGGGGCTGGGAAGGAAGATTTGTTCTTTTCTATATACCGTTGTGCTTTTCTCATTTTTTTAAATAAGCACATTCATTACCTAATGAAAGATACAATGTTAAAAGCAATTCCTACATTCATTTTGGTTGCAGCTGATACAACCAATGACCTTAGAGCAACATTTTGTGGAAACTCTGGTTAATAGCACCTATCTCTGAAAGTGAAAGATAGTTTAATCCTGAGAAAGCTGACTGAAAATTCAGTAAACAGGCTGGAGATAAGAATTCAAAGACTGCAACCAAAATCTTTTCAGCAATAAAACCAAGAATGTACAATCAAAGCTGACAAACATACATTGATTTGGTCTTTGTGAGAGGAAATTTAGTAAGAAATGGAATATGTCTTTTTTTCTTGGAATAAAATGTGTTTTAAGGTAAGATTACCTAGTAATAGAAAATAAATAAACACTAAGCATAGTATTTGAGAGAGAAAGAGAGAGAAAAGTCCTTTAAATCTTCATATAATTTGAGTGCACTTTAAAGACTATGAACTTCCACTTAGTAAAGCATATATTTGTAAATATGAAGTAGAATATGTATAAGGATCCCTATTCCAAAGTTCCCCAGAGTAGATCTCCTGGCCCCTGGAAATTTGCTAAGATTTTTCAAGATCTCTTTTACCATCTATCTCATTGCCATTGAGTGGAAACCACGTTAATACCGCCTTTTATTTCTCAACTTCAGTAAGCAATACCCACACAATTCCTCTATTCTATCCTACCCCTAGAGATGATATTACCTGGGAGTCAGCAGTAAGGATCTTCAAGAACTAACTTTTGATCGGCCTTCTGATAAGAATTATCATCACCAATTCAGATATGTTGGTCCTTTCCGTTTCTCCTGCTTCATCATCCAAGGTGTATTTTTTTCTGTCCATTATATCAGTAAAGGTGGCATCTACAGACGAACTTATATTCAGAGGCCATTAGGAATTTATTACAAGTGAAACTCAAAGCACCTGAGAACTTTTGCATCTACTTCCTTTTACTCACTCTCACCCATGCAAACACTTAGTGAACATCATCTGTGTACAAGAAACATTAAAGTGTGCCACAGGGGAAAGGTGCAAATATAATGCCATTCATCAGGTCCTCAGTGCTCTTACTGTGGGGAGCTACACAAAGAACAACCTACAGAGTGGAATCTGTCTGGAAAAAGCAAAAACAAAGTACCATCGGGTTAAATGACAGCCCAGTACATTACTGGAGATGGATGAATCATAGCAGCTTGTCATCTTTCCACTTTTGCTCCTGAACATTAAATTATCTAGAAGAATGCATGAAATGCTCAATATGTCTGTGTGAATACATGTGCAAATGTGCATTTGGATAGGGGATGTCCTCACAACAGGTCTTAAGGCTACTTGGAGGTATACAAGAGAACTCTGACTCATTCCAGACTGGTTAAGAGACAAAGAGCTAAGGTAAAGAGAAAGTGTTTTAATTTGCACTCAGGAACTCAATTATAAACACTATGATCAGAATGAATGGTATTTTCAAAAGTTCCCTTTAAAGAATTCGGGTCTCATTCGGAGCCTATGAAATTCAGAATCCCTAAAATTCAGGATCTCCCTGAAGAATTTTGAAGAAACCTGCAAATAATGTATTCCAGGAGTTCCATGAATAGGAGTTTTTTTGATAGTCAAAATTCTAGAGCAGGAATGATTGGGTTGCTGTGATCTGATTCTATCTTTCATAGAAGTAGCCATAGGAACTCAGGAAATAACAAAACACCCAGGGTTTCTCCAGGGATTCCAGATACCTCTTATTCACATCAGGAGGAGCAGAGTAGAGTTCCTAAGGAAACTACAATCAGAACATCTCTCTCTCTTCCCTTCTTAGCAAGAAGCCTTAGAATCAGACTGAGCCTGGGATGCAAGCCAGAAGTTCCAGCAGATCTGGCAAGAAGCAGCGTAATATATCCAGTACACACCAAGGCTGTGCTCAATACTCCGGGATACCATCCCTCAGGGCACAACAACTTGTTTAGCAATTTTTGCAGGAAATTGTTGAATAATCTTTGCAATCCTTGGTATCTAAATTGATAAACTAAGATGAATATTTGAATAATTGACTATTTGAATATTTTCCTAAGTTGGGAGATATAAGAAAAGTTCCATCTCAGAAAGTAACCTAAAGCAACCCTAATAGAAGGAAAGGAAATTCATATCTGTTGAAACACCTACTGTGTTTCAAGAAGCTGGGTCTATTTCGTTTCTTTCAAATGTACATACAGTGCATTTTAACAGCAGTACTTTTGTTTGTTTGCTTCTCTGCTATTTAGAACATGTAATTATGTGCTCCACACCAGAAATCACAGGGAGAAGAGAGTCCCTGTGTTATTTATCTTCACTTACTTAAAGACCTAAGACACTTTGTAAATGGGGCCAATGTTTTTAACACATTATGAAAATATCATGAAAGGGTCGACTAGAACCCCATCGGTGCCACCTAATCACGTACTCCAGCCTCTCTAAGCTCTCTAAGGCTCGTTAAAAAACAGAAACTATGCTATACTTAAGTTTGCTGTGGAATTACTGTGGCTGTGCCTTTTACCATCTCAACATCTTGGGCACATCATAGATGTCCTAAAACTAGGCGCTATGCTGCTAAGTTTTTTTGACAGAGCCTAGGACCTTAAGTATTAGCAACAACCGGTCTCACTAGAATTTACTCCGTTATATGTTAACAGATGATTGTTTTTTTGAAGATGAAGGAGAGGCTACAGGGAAGTAGTATTAATCGAGGGCACTGTTTGGGGCCCTTTACAAACATTATCTGATCTAATTCTCACCATGATCAAGTGAGGTAGTAGTATTATCTCAGTTTAGAGATGATGTTAAGACAGTAAATAATTAACTTAAAGTTCAGAGGCCCAGAAGCTATGGAGCTTATATTTGAACCCAGCTTGTTTTGAACCAAAGCATATGAGAAAAAAAAGTTCCATGGTAGGATAGAGTTGGAAGACTCTGAATTCAATATATTTAAGGATTCCCCAAAGTCTTTAATACGGAAATAAGCATTGTGAGTCCCTAAGAGGGATGGTTTTGAGAAGTCTTGTCTTTTTAGTAAACATTGCTCGGTCTACAGCATGCTACCACTATGGTAATATCTCTAACACTCCACACCTGAAAATTAGGATCTTCAGCTTTCCTGCCCAAACTGCTTATGGTAGTTACTTGGTAAAAAACTTACTTGTGTTAAAATAAGCAATGCAATACTCCTTACTGAGAAAGACCATAAACTGAAGTAACTGCACTTCTAGGTCATTCTTCATAGAGCAGCCAGAGGGATCCTGTTAAATCTGTGACAGATCATGTCTCTCCTCTACTCAAAACCCTTCAGTGATTTCTCATCTTATTTCAAGTGAGAGCCCATGTCTTCCCAGAACTCTGCAAGGCCTAACATGAGCTGGTCCCCCATCCTTTCCTGACATCATCTCCTACATTGACCTGCCTTTTGCTCACGTTGTTCCACCACAATAGCCTTTATGCTATTCCTAGAATGAATCAAGGAATCAAGGATTTTGCACTTGCTCTGTCTGGAGTAATTACCTCCATAAATCTGCAAACTTACACTTTCCCTTCTCTGAGGTTTTTATATCATTGAACCTCAGAGAGGCTTTTTCTGACCACCCACTTTAAAATTGCATTCTAATACAATACTTCCCATATCCCTGTCTTGCTTTGCTTAGTTTAATTTAGTTTTGTTTTTTTTGTTTTTTCCTGAGTCTAGAGCACTTATCCCCGTGTCTTCTTACTCATTTTATTGGCTGCAACCCTCCTCTTAGAATGTTACAAGGGGCCAGGGATTCTTGACTGTTTTGTTTACTTTGACATTCCCAGCACTGAAAACAGTTCCTGGCACCTAGTAGGCACTCAAATGTTTGTTGAATGAATGGATGAGTGACTCATACTTCACTGTTAATGTATTTTTTTGAAAAATGCTTTTTTATTGAATCAATTTCTATAGTTCTAAAGTTTATTTTCTCCAGTGTATAGTTCAACCATTTATCTATTTCAACTAACAGAGAACCAACAGTGACTTACCACTCATGGAGCTGATGTTTCAATGGACTTCAATGACTTCAAAGTCAAGGTTCTAACTAAATAAGCACTCACTTATTTAGGTAAGGTTATTTAGGACCAAGGAGATCGAAACCACTGACTGAGTTTAAAGTACATAATTCAAGCTAGAAGCAACCTTCATGATTGACTTTCATAAATAAGAAAACTGAAGTCTAAAGAAACTGACTTTTTTCAGAACACTCTTTTTTTTTTTTTTTTTTTTTTTTTTTTGAGACAGAGTCTCACTCTTTTGCCCGGGCTAGAGTGAGTGCCGTGGCATCAGCCTAGCTCACAGCAACCTCAAACTCCTGGGCTCAAGTGATCCTTCTGCCTCAGCCTCCCGAGTAGCTGGGACTACAGGAATGAGCCACCATGCCTGGCTAATTTTTTCTATATATTTTTAGTTGGCCAATTAATTTCTTTCTAATTTTAGTAGAGACGAGGTCTCGCTCTTGCTCAGGCTGGTCCAGAACACTCTTTTGTTAGTGGTTTACTGATAACCAGAACACAGTCATCTATCGTTAGAGAACATTTGTTTCCACAGAATAGTTAATCTCGATGTTTGATCAAGATTCTCTACTTTTGGAATATTTACATCATTATATATGGCACAGTATAATATGTGTTTATATTGTATAGTGCGTTTCACATATTTCTGACTCATCATCAGGAATCTAGGAACTATGTTTTATAGTTGTTGTTATTTCTGTACTTCAAGTTCCTAATAGAATAAAAACAATAACAACCAACATTTATATGACATTATGTGCTTGCGGTACTATTCTAAGTACTTTATGTATTCTAACACATTTAATTCTCAGAAAAAAGTATTAGATCAATTATTGTTATTATCCCATTTTATACACAAAGGCCAAGCATGGATTTGAACCTTGGCTGTTTGGATTCAGAGCATTGGCTTTTACCCTTACACTACACAGTGAGGGCCAAATAAAAGTTGTTGATGAAAGTAATGTAATTTTGACAGATTCAGGTCTACCTGGAGAAAGCTATCAGTGTGTAAGTTTTGTTTTGTTTATTTAAAGGTCTAGTTTCATTTGGGGACTCAGTACAAGTAGGTGACTCTGAAGTATATGCATTTGTAGTTCTACTTCGATATGAATTTAGAAGCCTAAATCTTTTTTTATTTTATGCCCAAAATGTTCAAAATAGTTTTATATTTCTTTTAACTCTAGTGAGATGGCATGAAAAAAATATTGCACAAGTTTGTTAAGACATTCAAAGTATATTGGAAAACATAAAGATAAATATATTTATATCTTACAAAGGGATTTGTTGTCTTTTGGTTTCTTCCAGATATATCTGAAACCAAGCATATACTATTCTAATCATGAATTAAAATTCTCTTAAATTAGGATCGTAGTTACCAGCTGCACAGCTGAATGACACACTCTATAGGCTTACAACTTGAACACAAACTGACTATTTTGCAAGTAATTTACATTAAGCTTAATTCTGCAGATGTGTTCTACAAAACTTTAATGTTTTTGGATTTTCATTGCTTTTAGAAAAATCTTTTCAAGAAATGTTTATAGGATTGAGGTACATATGTTGGGATTTATGTCTTATTTTCTACATTCATTATGTTTAGACCAACCTGCTGCTTTGTTTATCGTGAAGAATATTTTACTTAAGTTCTAGCAGTTATTTTAATCAGTTCATTAAAGAAATATGTTAGTTTGAAAATATCTTGAAATTCTACTACAGTTTCCTCTTTAGAGGCTATTTTCTGGGTCAGTATGTAAAAAGTAGGCCTAAATATTTAATGTTACACTAACTTTAGAAAAAGGATATCCAAGTATATCATAAATAATGATAATAGTAATAATAAAGTATTCATTATAATAGCATGGATTATTTGAAAGTTATTTATTTTACAGTTTATTAATGTATTTCTCTCTTATGGCTTATGCAAAAATGACTTCACATTTGAGAAACTAAATTGGGACTTTGGAATTTAATAGCTGCCTCGTGTGATTGAGAACTGGGATTTTAAATATGGAGGTACTCATTCTTGTGGGTAAATACTGAATCCATATCCTACAATTGTCGCTGAGAAACAAACTGCTGTTGAAAATTGACATAGAATATAAACTTACTGTCTTAACAACAAGGATAATTATATATTTTCCCAAGAGCTTAATCACCCCTTCTCTAATATCCTGGCCACATTCCAAGAGAAATCATCCAATTCCATTATTCTAACTAAAAGTCTTTGTTGATTTGATCTAATCTCATCTTCTCAATTTCCTATCATTATATACACTCCTTTAAAGCTGCTTTATTACAACTAGAAGGTAGAATTTCACTGTTACAGTACATATCTTATTGCATTTATGTATCATATGAGCATGTGAAACAAAACAGATGTTTGTTGAAGCAAGTAAAACAGCCTTATCACCGAAAATACCATACAAAAATTATTCTGTTTATAAAATTTCTAAGTATTACTTTTTACTTACGATGTTTTAAATGCAAAGTAAAAAATTGTTTTACTAATTTAGCATGTTAATATTTTGATAAAAATATTGTTAAGAATACTAAAACTAATGTGGTTACATTTTTATATTCAGATACTAATTGGTTCAAATGAGATTTTAATTATTTTTCTTCACAATATAGAAGTAATATAG
>RJWJ010009680.1:0-49272 GCA_004363605.1 Indri indri | reverse complement strand
TTGGCCCTATACATAACTTATTTTGATGGAGGCTGGAGGACGCATATGTACAGAACCTTCTCTGGTGTGGTGCTTTCAGGGAGGGGATGAGACGAAACTGGGAGTTGTTAAGTGCAACTTTCTGCAAGCAACAACTCTTGCGAAAGACTGTCCCTGAACTTCACCTCTGGTCTCCCTCAAGCAGGTGAGTGAGTGGGGTACCTGAGATCCATCAAAGCCTGGCCCTCCGCTGACTGATACCCACCGGTGGGCTATTTCACTCTGCCTGTCCCTACTTCCCGTCTGTCAGACACAGGCTGATGGTACTCAGTGCGCCCCAGAGCAGATCAGAGGAGACTAATTAGGTTTGCAAAATGCCTGTTGCTATTTTTAAAGCTTGACTTTCAGTTGACTTTAAAGCAAAATGTTTGGATACTATCATTGGCTTTGAGAAGCTGGCATGAGTTGGCCCAGGGAGGCGCTTTTTGATCCATCTTTCCTCAAACGGGAGAGTGCTGGACCACAGTGAGTACTAGATTTCTTGAACCGCATTCCCAAGTCCCTTCAAGACTTGCACTCCAATGCTGAGAAAATACTTGACAAAATATGGGTTTCAAAGCTTCCATCTGTATATATGTTTCCCTCTTTTAGTGTTTTCCAGAAAAAGAGTCCCCGGAGTTCTTTATTCATTTTTAGCTGTCTTGGCCTTTCTCTTAGTTCCCTAAGATTTGTTGATGTCTTTCTGGTTGATATCTATGGACAAACCATTTAAAGTGGCATCCATAAAGAATTTGTATGACATGAAAAGAGCTTATATTATTGTAATGTTATATTAAGAAGAAGTATACAAAGCCATGTATACAGTCTGATCACAACCACTTAAAATATGCTCAGGAAATATAACATTCATGCCTTTTAGAGGTGGCAAAAGGAGTCACTTTTTATATATTTTAGAAATAATGTTTATAAAGATTATGTATCACATATATGGTAGAAATGTTAACTTTATTTAAAATAAATAGGTTTGGGATCACCATTTTCAGTTGCACAGTTTGTAACTGCCCAGGGCACCTGGCTGAATGTGGCTCAAGCTCAGCTGTGGCATGTAGATACACCTGCCTGGGGTGCTGCCTCGTTTTAGTTTATCTGCTAGAGGGGGCATCTTTTCTAATTCCCACAGAGGCTTTTTAAAAACCAGCTGAGTCTCAGAATATGGAGCTGATGAGTAAGCAGATTGGCCTCATAATGGTGAGATTGGGGTCCTTGGTCATTTCTATAAATGGGGCAATTGTGTTTTATATGTTCCCCATTGTCTGACATCATTAGAAGCCCAGAACAACTGTTGTATAATTGTGCTTTGTTGGTTCCAAATAGAGCTGAGCGATTCAAATCCAATCCCCTCTACCAGGAAGACATGCCAACTTTGCAGCCTAAAGTTTGACTTCAGCAAAACATTGTAGGTGTTTTGGATCATTCAGACGAAGACTCTCTGTGCAAGTGTTGTTCACAGAAGGAAGTTGGGCTGACTTTTGTCTAGTGCAAATTGATCAGAAATTTCTTAGCCCAGGTTTTTCCAAACTGAGTTCTGCAAGATGTTAATGTGGCTTATAGCCACATATCCACATATGCACACATACATGATATAACAACAATTTGTTCTACAGTTTCTTATGGAAGAACATTAAATGAAGTGCTTCCTATTTTCTCAGAGACCTCAAAGGTCAGGAACAACACAACAGTCCATAGTACTCCCACATGCTGCAGAGGTGGATGTCCAGGGATGTGGACACATTTCTGCTTGCTCCACCCCAACAGTCTTCTAGTCTCAGTATTAGAGGAGGTCGATGAGATAAAAGACATTGGCGAGGTTAAAGAGTGATGACTTTTCAGAGAAAGAGCTGTCAGGGAGCTCTGAGTCCTCACTCCCCTCTCCACCATAGAGCAGGGGAGTGCTTGCCTATAACTCCAGTCAAGCAAGGAGAACTTCACGAAGACATTTGAAGAATTTGACATGAATTCCCTGGAGTTGAGGAATGCAGGGCTTGGCATCTAACTCATATTTGAAAAGCCTGAAGATGAGAGCTGGGGCTGAAGCTTCTCAGATGGCACAAGAGCAGGAAGAACTGCTCTGGGAAGGACCTGGACATGCAGAGGTTTGTGGTACAAGGGTGCATGCCTGTCCCCTGGAGGGTCAAATGTGGACCCCTAGGAAGGGAGTGTGGCTTTGGAGTCATGAGAGTCTCCCCAGAAAGACCACCTGGCAGGCGGTGGTAAACAGAATGGAAGAGCAGGTCTCTGGAAACCATGGAGCTGAGAGGAAAGTTGTCAAGGGAACAGTGGCTGAGAAGACTCAGTGACCCAGGGAGTTTATAAAGAACCCACAAAGATGCCCTCAGAAAGAATCACCCTTGGACATCCCTCTTATCTGCAGGGCTCCAACACAAACTCAAACAGCACTTGTCAGATCCGGACTTCTCATCCACTTGAAACTGCACGAGTCTCAAATAGCAGCTGGTGAGTGGGGGAAGTGGTGGTATAAGATGGGGAAACAGAGAAAAAGGAACTATATCTTCTCTTTTCACCTTGGCTTCTTAGCCTAAAATCGACCTAAGATGGGGGCATAGAAAGGTTTTAAATTGTCTGAAGTTTATCTAAAGTTGATGTTTCACAGGACTGTATTTTTTAATACCAGGGCAAAGGCTTTTTGTTTAATAATAGAGTTGTGCAACTATGAGGTCTCCCCAAGATCTCATCACATGGGTGGACAGATGAATCAAGAGAGAGGTTCAAAAGAAGAGTTGTATGAAAAGAACACAGCAAGTTTCTGCACTCATCTTACTCAGTTCAGCTCATTTAATTGGCTGGTTATGAATGTCTAAGTCCATCTTGGTTATGGGTCTCACCTGCTGGTCACAGCAAGCTGGCCTTATGCTTCCTTTAAAACATTTTTTGGCCTATATATCTTCTATCTCTCTGTCTCTCTATCTATCTACCTACCTACCTACCTACCTACCTACCTATCATCTATCTCTATCATTTGTTGGCATATGAAAAGCTGTACATAATTAATGTATAGAACTTGGTGAGTTTGGAGATAAGTATATTCCTGTAAATCGTCACCACAATCTATGATATAAACCCATTCATTACTTCCAAAAATTTCCTCACATCCTCATATTTATTTATTTTTTGTGATAAGAACACTTACTATAAGATCTACCATCTCAGCAAATTTTGAAGTTTACAGTAGTCTTGTTAACTATAGTCAGTATAATATATGGTGTACGGTATATCTATAGGACTTGTTCATCCTGTATAAATGAGGCTTCGTGTCCTTTGACTAATAACTCCTTATTTTCAACTCCTGCCAGCCCCTGGCAACTACCATTCCATTCTCTATTTCCATGAGTTTGACTATTTTAGATTCATCATATAATTGATATCAGGTAATATTAATATTTATCCTTCAGGTTCACTATTGTTGAAAATGGCAGGGTTTTCTTCTTTTTTAAGGCTGAATAATATTCCATTGTATGTAGAAACCACAATTTTCTTCATCCATTCATCCGTCTATGAACATTTAGGTTGGTTCCATGTCTTAGCTGTTGTGAATGGTGTTGCAATGAGAGAGTGCAGATATCTCTTTGAGATTTTGATTTCAGCTTCTTTGGATATATGCCCAGAAGTGGGATTGCTGGATAATATGGTAATTCTAATTTTAATATTTTGAGTAATCTCAATGCTACTTTCCATAGTAGCTGTACCAATTTATATTCCCACCAACAATGTTCAAGAGTTCCCTTTTCTCCATATCTTTGCTCATTTGTTATCTTGCCGTTTTTTTTTTATATATAATGGGCATCCTCACAGGTGTGAGCTGATATTTCATTGTGGTTTGGATTTACATTTCCCTGATGATTAGTGATGCTGAATGCCTTTTCATATACCTATTGACCATTTGTATGTCTTATTTAGTAAAAGGACTACTCATTTCCTTTCCCTGTTTTTAAATCTTTTTTCTATTGAGTTGGAGGAGTTCCTCATATATTTTGGACAGTAGCCCTTTATAAAATAATATATGGTTTGCAAATATTTTCTTTTATTCCATAGGTTGCCTTTTAATTTTTAATTGTTTCTTTTGCTGTGCAGAATCTTTTCAAATTAATGTAATCCCACTTGTCTATTTTTGCTTTTTCTGCCCAAGCTTTTTGTGTCATAGACAAAAAATTATTGCTAAGGCCAATGTTCATAAGCTTTTTTCCCCTAAGTTTTCTTTTAGGAGTTCTATGGTTTTGGGTCTTATGTTTAAGTCTTTAATTCATTTTAAGTTGTATTTTTGTGTATGGTGTGAGATAAGGATCCAATTTTGTCTGTTTGCATGTGGATATCCAGTTTAACAAACACCATTTATTGAAGAAACTGCCCTTCCCCATTTTGCATTCTTGGCACAATTGTCGAAGATCAGTTGACCATATATACATAGGTTTATTTCTGGGCTCTTTATTCTGTTCCATTGGGCTGTATCTGTGGTCTCCAGCCCCTGGGCTGCAGACCTGTACCAGTCTGTGGCCCGTTAGGGACTAGGCTGTGGAGCTCTGCTACACCCCCTGCCCCTCTTCATCTGTGGAAAAGTTGTCTTCCATGAAAGTTGGGAACGGGGGTGGTGGGGAGGAAGAGCACACAGCAGGAGGTGAGCGGTGGGCAAGTAAGGGAAGCTTCATCTGTATTTACAGCCGCTCCCCATCACTGGCATCACTGCCTGAGCTCTGCCTCCCCATTGCCCCCCCATTCCCCACCCCCACCCCATCCATGGAGGAATTGTCTTCCATGAAGCCTGTCCCTGGTGCCAAAAACCTTAGCAACTGCTGGTCTATATGTCTATTCCTATGCTATGTAGCTTTATAATATAGTTTGAAATCAGGGAACGTGATGACTTCAGTTTTGTTCTTTCTCAAGATTACTTTAGTTATTTGGGGGTCTTTTATGGTTCCACATGAATTTTAGGATTTTTTTTCTGTTTCTATAAAAAACGCCGTTATGATTTTGATGGGGATTGCATTGAATCTGTAGGTTTCTTTGAGTAGTAGGGACATTTTAACAATATCAATTCTTCTAACACATGAGTACAGGGTGTCTTTTCATGTTTTTTGTGTGTGCTTTAATTTCTTTCATCAGCATATTATAGTTTTCAGTGTACAGGCTTTTCACCTCCTTCATTAAGTTTATTCCTAAATATGTTATTCTTTCTGATGCTATTGTAAATAGGATTATTTTCTTAATTTCTTTTTAGATAATTATTTGTTAGTGTATAGAAATGTAATTTTTGTATATTGATTTTGTGTCTAGCAATGTTGCTGAATGCATTTATTAGTTCTAAGTGTTTTTGTGATGTCTTTAGGGTCTGCTTTTTCCTACTGGTTTTCTTTCTGCATGACCTGTCCATTATTACAAGTGAGGTATTGAAGTCTGCTACTATTATTGTGTTGCTCTTTATTGATACCTTCATTTCTGTTAGCATTTTCTTTATATATTTAGGTGCTCCAATGTTGGGTTTTATTATATCCTCCTGTTAAATTGACCATTTTATCTTATGTAATGACATTCTTTGTCTCTCGTGACAGTTTTTTACTTCAAGTCTATTTTTTCTGACAAAAGTCTAGCCACCTGTGCTGTCTTTCAGTTCCTATTTGCATGGACTATCCTTTCCTACTCCTTAATTTTTAGCCTACTTGTGCTCTTAAATCTAAAGTGGGTCTGTTATAGACAGCATATACTTGGATCTTATTTTTTATTTTCATTCAGCCACTCTAATGTCTTTTGATTAAAAAGTTTAACCCATTTACATTTAAAGTAATTTTTGATTACTAAGGACTTACTATTGCCATATTGTTGGTTGTTTTCTGTCTGCTTTGTAGTTATTTTATTCCTCTCTTGCTGTTTTCCTTTGTAGTCTGATTATATTTTATGGTGACATACTTTGATTCTTTTCTCTGTATGTTCTTTGTTTCTGCTATAGTTTTTATTTGTTATTACTATGAGAATTGTATAGGATTTCTTATTCTTGTAGCAGTCTATTTTGAGCTGATGAAAACTTCAATTGCATAAAAAACTTTACACTTTTACTATATCTTCCTGACAGTTTATATTATTGATATCAGAATTTACTTTTTTAATCTTGTGTTTGATACCAAACAATTTTTGTGGTTGTATTTATTCTTAGTACTATATTGTCTTTTACCTGTTATACTAAGATTACAAGTGATTATGCATCACCTTTACAATATTACATTATTCTGTATTTATCTATATATTTATCTTTACCAGTGAGATTTATACTTTCAGATGCTTTTATTTTGCTTGTTAGTGTCCTTTTGTTTCAACTTGAAGAGCTCCCTTTAGAGCTTGTTGTAAGGCAGGTTTAGTTGTGACAAATTCCCTCAGTTTTTGTTTGCCTGGGAAAGTCTTTATCTTTCTTTCACTTTTATAGGACAGTTTTGTTGGGTGTAATATTATTGATTGGCAGTTTTTTCTTACAGTATGTTGAATATATCATCCAACTCTTTCCTGGCCTACAAGGTTCCTGCTGATAAATCCTCTGAGAGTCCTATAGGAGTTTCCTTGTATGTGATGGGTGGCTTTTTTCTTGTTGCTTTCACAATTCTCTCGTTGTCTTTGATTTTTAACAACTGAATTATAATGTGTCTCTATGTAGACCTCTTTATGTTTGACTTATTCGGGTTTTTAAAAGATTCTTGAATTTGGATGGTGTTTTTCCTCCCTAGATTTGGGAAGTTTCCAGCCATTATTTCTTTAAATAGGCTTTTTGTCTCTCTCTTTTGCTCCTGGGACTCCAATAATACATATATCAATGGTGTTCCATAAGTGTTACAGGCTTTCTTTACTCTTTTTTATTCTTTTCTCTTTTATTTCCTCTGAGTAATTTCAAATGACCTGTATTTGGGCTTGTTGATGTTTTCTTCTGCTTGATGGAGTTTGATGTTGATGTTCTCTATTGAATTTTTATGTTAATTCATTATAATTATTCAGCTCCAGAATTTCTGAATTTCTGATTGGTTCTTCTTTATGGTTTTTATCTCTTTGTTGAACTTCTTACTTTGTCATGTATTGTTTTTCTGATATTGCTTAGTTGTCTATCTGTGTTCTCTTGTAGCTTACTGAACTTTTGAAAGAAAATTAATTTGAATTCTTTGTCAGGCAGGTCATAGATCTCCATTTCTATAAGGCTGGTTACTGGAGCTTTATTTTGTTATTTTGGTAGTGTCATGTTTCTCTGAATCTTGGTGATACTTGTAGCCTCACACTGATGTCTGCATATTTGAAGAAGTAGTCACCTCTACTAGTCTTTACAGACTGGCTTCAGCAGGGAAAGCCTTTCACTAGTCAGCACAACCAAAGATTCTGGGTAGGTTTGCCGCTGGGGTGTGTGGATGGCTGGTGGTCCCGGTGCCAAGGTCTCTGAGGGCAGGCCTGAAGCCTGCCTGGGGTCCACAGTCTTGGGGGACATGCCTTGGTCCTGGGATCTGCAGAGAAGTCTGACACTTGGCTTTACTGTCTTTTCCCCACAAGATAACTCCCAGCCCAAGGATATTTCTCTCTGCATTGCACTGCATGGGCTTGGTCGGGGGGAGAGGGTGATGTGGGTAATTAAAGCTGTCCTTTTTACCCTCTTCAATGCATATTTTCTAATTTTTGTGCCCTTCCCAGGTGTAGTAATCTCTCATGTGGATTCTGGACCTCTTTTGAAGGTATTTTCATCCACAGATGATTGTAAAATTGGTGTTTTTCTGGGGGGAATGAGGGCTGACACCTCCTATTCTGCCATCTTGCTGACGTCACTCTAAAGCATTATTATAGAATGAGCACCCACTATCCTACTTACTAGAGATCATTTCATATCAAAGTGTCCCCTGCAGTTATCTCTGAGCTTTTTCTGTGATATTGTAATACTTAACATGGAAGGACAAGTTTCTCTGATACCTTAGTTCAATTTTCTTGTTGTAGTTTTGATTATTCATCTGTTCTGGATTCTTATGACACATAGCTAGACTGTTGCTTCCACTGGGACTGATGTTTATGACTTCTCTCTGGCCCCAGTGAGAAGACAGTGCTTTTCTTATGTGCAAAATATCCATCTTTGCTGTCCTTCTGGATTCTCTGGAGCAAGAAATAAGATCTGCCTCCTTGAAACAGAGGGTTGTGTAACACTTGCCTATTTCAGAAACTAGCCATGTATTTGTGCTTCTGCCGTCAGTGCCGTCTCCAGGTGGAGTTCCTGCAGAAACAGAATGCTCAGTGTTGCCGCTTATACCCTGATGCCTTCACCTCAATCATCTGGACCATTCCCACCCTCTCTACATGTCTCCACTCCTTCCAGTCCCTCTCCCCTCTATGCCAAAAGCGCCCTTCATTTTCTGACCCTGGATTAACTACTTCTCCAGGAGGATTGGTGAGGCACATGTTAATTTCGTGCAGGAGAATGCTCCATCACCAATCACTAGTGTGTAATTTTGGCCTAAAGAACCTAGCAAGACAATAACAAAATTTACTTTTTCTTGGGCTAAGGTTATCTATGGTCACCTTGTCTCATAAGAAACTAAATACATTTATGTAATTGTCTTAAAATTGTGTGAACTATTTTTTAAATTAAATTATTTAAAATTGACAATAATTGTACATATTCTTGGGGTACATGGTGATATTTGATACATATAATGTATAGCAATCAGATCAGGGTAATTAGCATATGCATCATCTCAAACATTTCTCACTTTTTCTGTGTTGGGAACATTCAATATCCTCTTTCTAGCCATTTGAAGCAATATGATATGTTATTATTAACTGAAGTCATCCTGCAGTAGCATAGCACACTAAAACTTATGCCTCCTAGCTAACTATTATTTTGTATCCTTCAACAAATCTCTCCCCACCCCACCCTTCCCCCTATCATTTCCAATCCCTGGTGTCCTCTGTTCTACTTTTTACTTCTATGAGATCAACTTTTTTTTTGTTTGTTTTTAGCTTCCACATATGAGTGACAGCATGCAGTATTTCACTTTTTGTTCCTGGCTTATTTCACTTAACATAATGTCCTCCAGATGAACTATTTTTAAAATGTGTGCTGTTATATCAAACATGAAATTAACATCAACATTTGTATGCATGTCGTCTTGTGATTTCAACCCAATTTTGTGGTAGTATTCACATTTTCGTGCATGGTAAATATTTATATGATTCCAACTTATTCTCTATGGACCTAGGGAAAAAAAAGAAAGTTTTGACCAGCTGCGGAGTCTCATGTTCCTCAAACTGTATCTGAATCAAATAAATAAAAAGTCAGAAGGTGATTCTAAGTGTAGACAAACAATTGCACTTTATAATACATGAGCCCCTGCTTCTGTTGGCATTCCCTTGATGCATAAAAGTTGTGACAGTGTTCAAACTGTTAAATGGTTTAATAATTTTGGTACATACTGCATTATCAGATGAATGGGGGATGGCAAGCAGGGAGTAGATGGGGACAGGTCAGGTTGTCTCAAAATTATGTGCCCATGATCTTGAGCCTCTGCCCTGCCAGTATCTCAGTGGCAGAGAAGATGAGCAATCAGAGTTTGCCTTAGTGGTTAAGAGTGCAGGAGTTTTGAGAGGTGCCACAAAAGGTTGTCATTTATCTTCCTGCTTAGGAGGTTTGGACAGAGCTCCTATGACCTGCAAGGAATGTGTTATGTCTGTATTTCTGTCTGAAGGCTTTCGTCAGTTGTGGGTTTTGTAAATATACACTGGGTACCTTCTTGGGGCGAAGGTGGGAGGGCTTTAGGGATTTCTTTCTGTACTCCTTTTTATTAGTGAGGGCAAAGCAGTCCCTGTCTGGATCAGAGACATAATCTACTAAGGTAGTCAGAAAAAAAAATACAGAATTCAGGGGAGACAGCAGAGGAATCAAAACCAGTGTCATGAGGCTGGCCAGAAGCAGAATGAGGTGTACAAGAGCAAGGCACAGGGAAAGCTTTGAAGCTGGAGTCCTGGCAGGTCTGAGGCTCTGCCAGTGGAAGGTAAAGCTGAGACAGGTACTGCAGTTCATGCTTGTGAGACAGGTAGTGCAGTTCATGCTTGGACAACAGTAAAGGAATAGGTTCAAGGAATCTTGCAACTCCTGGTTCAGGAGAATAACATGCCAGGGGGCGCCTGGGGGTCTGCTGAACCATGTAGGGGTGGCTGCACACAGATTGGATAGGCCTGATCCAGTGGGGAGCTGACTTCCTGCAGAGACTGAGCACCTGCCAAGATGCATCAAACCTAGCAGTCGCTACCCTCTTCTTCCAGAATGTGTGGGTAAAACTGATGCAACCTTAAGCGGCTTGAAATTTATCTCTATTATTAATAGTTTGATGCCTCGGGAAAAAGGCCGAAAGCCCCCAAGACTCAAGATATTGACATTTCTTCTCTTCCTTCCACTAAAGGATGATAACTTAGAGGTGAAATAAAGGTGTGTGAAGTGAACCTTGTGGAAAATCTAAAAGGAACAGGTCATGGCTTTCTGCACTGTGTTTTGAGATATGAGAATAATGAGCTTGCTGCTGCTAGAGGCTGCTGGACCGAAAGGGTTTTGTTAAAACCAAACTTACTCCCCTGATCAAGAGGGATTCAAACTGAAATGTGAGAGGGCTGTAAGGAGGACCCAGGTAAAACAACACCAGAGGAAACTGGAGGGTGAAGGCATGATCTAGAATAGCGATTCCCAAATGTGAGGAGCTTCAGTTCTCCATGAGGTTAATTAGTGTTAAGCTAAAAAGGGTTCTGTGGGCAAGTAGACATGAAACCCGAGGTTATATGACCCTAACCAGGTTTCTTTAGGGAAAACTAACCTCTCCCTCCAATGCGCATGATGACTTTGAGAGGGGATTAGAGAATACAGTGTTCCATAACTTCTTTGGCCATAGAATCTTTTTTTCTGTACTGACACCTCTTAAAGTACCATAAGAAAGCCGGTGACCCATGGCACCCTAATTGGGAAATACTGAGCTAGAAGAATGAAGTTCTATAGATTTCTTTCATCTCCTTCCATAATTTTACAAGCCTTCGAGTAGATTGGTTGGGATTTGAGAGGACTCAATGAATAAAGGCCTCTTCCCTGCCAGGGTTAGGAACCAATTTAGAGATGAGCTGTGAAGTCAGAAAGGAAATCTAGGAGAACTTCCTAAGTCAAAGCTGGATGGAGAATGTAGCATTTGTTCTTTCAGTCATGTGGTGTTATGGACTGAGTTATGTCCCCCCCAAATTCATATGTGGAAGCCTTCACCCCCAAAATAATGGTGTTTGGAGATGCAGCTTTTAGTAGACAATCAGGTTTAGATGAGGTCATGAGGGTGGGGTTCTCACAGTGGGATTAGTTACCTTATAAGAAGAGGTACCAGAGGGATCCCTCCCCCTGCTCTCTGCCTTGTGAGGACTCAGCAGGAAGGTGGCCATCTGCAAGCCAGGAAAGGGCCCTCACCAGAACCCAACCAATGCTGCCACCCTGAGCCTGGACTTCCACCCTTCAGGACTGTGAGAAAATAAATTTCTGTTTATGCCACCCAGTCAATGGTGGTTTTTTATAGCAGCCTGAGCTGACGAAGACATGTGGGTTTCCTAAGGTGAACTCAACCCACTCAGTCAAAAGAAGCTCTGGAAAAAATGCAGCCCTCTGCAATGGGGCAGTTTCTTGCTTGGCTGAGAACTGATCAAATCCATGTAGGTGAGCAAATCTTCCCTGCAGGCCGAGAGTATTCTCCCAAACTCACCAATTAGATATGTCATGCCTTCTCCTTCAGGGAGGGCATAGGTGGGCAGGGAGATGGAAGGAAGCATTAGAATTGGAGGAAAATGTGTTATTCCCCCACAAGGTCCCCAATTTACTCAAAGGAGAAAGTAACTTACTGAGGAAGACTTCGTTTTGGAATAATATTTGTGTCCTGATGTCCTGTGTGATCATGGAATAAAACCAAATGAAGGAAATGGGAGTACTCTTATGTGTGTATAACTCCTAGCATAATTCCTGGTGTGTTGCACATACTCAGTGAATATTTGCTAAATGAGAAAACCTGTGAAATTCACCTATGTCTCTCCCAATCTGGTTATAGAAATTTCAATTAGCTTGATAAGACCAGTAAACACATCAGTGCACACTAGGTCACACCTAAGGACCCACCTTGATGGCATATCCAGGTCCGTATGCTGAGAAAAGATAGGGAAAGGAAAGATTTGGTGAACTAAGTATGTCCTTAGGAGATAAAGAGGAGATTGGAAGTGTAGCGTGGGTTCTAAGGACTGTCTTGGCAAAGAAGCTAGCACTGCAGCCGTAGCGTTGAGACCTGGGAAATTCTAGGACCTTCGTCATGTTCTTCCATAATGCATTGCTCCCAGAGATTTTCTATTTGTTTGTGTTTCCATCATGATTAATAGTAAAATTCATAAAAGTCAAAGGCCTATGAGTTTATCTTTGGAAGCATCCAGAAGGAGAGGAACGAGAGAGATTCTGCCAGGCTTGGGGAGAGGGACACACACGGATAGCGTGTCAGGGACAAGAGGGGACCACAAGAGCTGGTCTGAGCCTTCCATGGTCGAGGGTCTTCACAAGCGTGGGACTCATGAGCAATTATAAAATGTGAGGATTTAACTTATTTAGATAAACTAGACCTATACAATGGGCTCGTGAAATAGCAGTCCCATCCAGATAATGAGCACGGGATGGAGAAGTTCAAATCTGCAAACTGAAGCAAGGGTTCTATCATACTGAACTCTAGATCTTCTCATCCAACAGGCATTGTCAAGATGCACATTGGCTATAAAGCCATCAATTAATGAATTAGACACACAATTTGCATTACATAGACCCCTATTGGTTATAACACACTTGGGAATTAGTAATGCCTAGTGAAAATAATAATTACTGAGGCTCTCTGTTTTTAAAAACTCTTTTGATCTTTGGATTTTTAGTTTACTGAGGTATATGCTACATGCAAAACTGCAAGATCCTGGTCAAGAATGATAAGAGAAGGGCAAACAAAGCTGCATTCAGGTTTGGTTTTGAAGCGTTTTTTAACCAATTTATTATTTTTAGCTTGTGATAACAAGACCAACTTTAAGCTATTATGAACATCTTTATTTCTAAAATTTTTAGAGGAAAAAACACTTTGTTATTTTGAGTCTGAAATTCTCTATTCCAAATTCTTTCTTTCTTAAAGAAACAACTGTTATTGTGACACAATTTTGTGTGTTTGTTCTCAAAAACACAACTTTCATGTTTTATAGGAGGACAAAGAGTGTTTCATTCAACATCTCCCCTTGGAATTTCCCTTTTCTGAGAAACCCTCCCCACGTCCATTCCGTGGTTGGTCCTATGGCAGGGGGTTGTTATCAAGTATTTACATGTTGGCCACCCCCTCTGGGACAGGGGCGGGGCTGTGTCTTGTTTGCTGTTTATATTACACCAAACACAACATAGCCCTTCAATAAATACCGATTAAATGAGTGAATCGACAAAAGGGAGAAGAAGCAGGTGAGATATTGCAGGAGTCTGGAAGAGCCCACTGGGCCAAACCAGGACATAAGGGATGAATAGGACCAAGTGAATTGAAGAGAGGCGGGGGTGAGAAGGAGGAAAAAAAGGAGAGAGTAAAAAGAGTTCCAGGCCGATGTAATATTAATAGCATATCAGAACCCAGGGAGAAAAGCAAAAACATGATGCACTCTGTTCTGCTAGAACAGGAATGTAATGTTCTTGAAAACTTCGCGTGATAGCAAAATCAAGTTATTAAAGTATCATTTCGATAGGAAAAGAGAGCGAGGAGGTCAGGGGTTTTTAGATGCAAAATAACAGATGATTTTATATATATATTTCAAAATTTGCAAAGAATGAAGATCTTGAACCAGTGGGGACTTCAACTAGACAGACATCTGCTGGAGGTCTAATTCTGTGAAAACACATCAACTGATAAACGGTTATAAAAGCCTAATAATAATTTCATTTTTCATAAGCTGGAACAAGCAATAAAGGGGACGGGCACTGTGAATGTAACAGTGATGGGATAAAAACAGGGTAGTGTTAAGGAAGTGGGGTGACGACAAGAATGGCGTAGTGATAAGGAGCCGGGGGGGGGGGTGACCTTTCCTTGAGTTCTCCCCTCTCTCCCTCCCTCCCATTCAACTGTCTTCCTTCAATGCTTACTGTGTGTTCAGTGCCAGAGATGCAAGATAAAGATTAGTAACATTCCATTCATTTATCTTCTCAAGGAGCTCACAGGTGAGGGGGAAGATAGCTAGCAAGCGTAACTGGAAAGTAATATTAGAGATGATATTGATGGGTTCAAATTGTGAAATTATGCACAAGAAGTCATGAGTGCATGGCGGCATTAGTTAGGGGGCTGGTTTCATTGGAAGTTGTCTGTTAGAATGTACAGGAGTTTGTACTTCAACTGAGTGAGATACACAAAGGGCTTTTCAAGAATTCCAGGTAGAGGGGACACCTTGGGGAGAGGCATGAGAATGTGAAAGGGTATCATGGCATATTTGGGGAATAATGAACTATATGGTGAAGTTGAATTAAGAGGGATAAAGGAAGAACCTCAAGGTAAGGCTGGAAATATGAACCTGTAGCGAGTCTCTGCCTTCATACGTGCTGCATGTGTTAGACAGATGTTAGTTATAAAATCAAATAGAAGAATTGTATTTTTTAAAAATTTTTACCTGTAGTGGCAATACATTTATTTTTATTTTTAAATTTTTTAAATTTTTAATTATTATGGATATATAATAATTGTACAACTGGTACATCATAATATTAATAACTGTAAGTATTTATGGGGTACATGTGATATTTTGATGCAATGTATAATAATCAAATCAAAATAATTGGGCTATCCATCACCTCAAGCATTTATCATTTCTTTGTGTTAGGAACATTCCAATTCAACTCTTTTAGTTATTTTGAAATATATAATAAATTATTATTAGCTATAGTCACCCTTTGTGCTACCAAACAGTAGATATTATTCCTTTTATCTAACTGTATTTTTGCACCTATTAACCATCGCCCTTTTAATCTCCCCTCTCTACTATGCTTCCCAACCTCTAGTAACCATAATTCTACTCTCTATCTCTAGGAGTTCAAATTTTTTTTAGCTCCTGTATATGAGTGTGGACATGTCATATTTGTCTTTTTGTGCCTGGCTTATTTCACTTAACATAATGTCCTCCAGTTCCATCCATGTTGTTGCGAATGACAGGATTTCAGCCTTTTTAATAGCTGAATAATATTCCCTTGCATATATATACCACATTTTCTTTATCCATTCATTCGTTAATAGACATTTAGGTTGATTCTATATCTTAACTATTGTGAATAGTGCTGCAATAAACATAGGAATGCAGATATCTCTTCTATGTATTTATTTCCTCTATTTTGGATATATGTAGCAGGGAGATTGCTCGATTATATGGTAGTTCTATTTTTCGGTTTTTGAGGAACCCCCATACTGTTCTCCATAGTGGCTATACTAATTTACATTTCCACCAGCAGTGTATGAGGGTTCCCCTTTCTCCACATCCCCACCAGCATCTCTTATTGCCTGAATTTTCGATAAAAGCCGTTGTAACTGGGGTGAGATGATATCTTGTTGTCGTTTTGATTTGCATTTATCTAGTGATTAGTGGTGTTGAGCATTTTTTCATATACCTGTTGACCATTTGTATGTCTTCTTTCGAGAAATGTCCATATAGATCTTTTGCCTATTTTTATTATTTATTTATCTATCTATCTATTTATTTATTTATTTTCTGAGACAGAGTCTCACTCTGTTGCCCAGGCTAGAGTGCCGTGGCATCAGCCTAGCTCACAGCAACCTCAAACTCCTGGGCTCAAGCGATCTTCCTGCCTTAGCCTCCCGAGTAGCTGGGACTACAGGCATGCGCCACCATACCCAGCTAATTTTTTCTATGTATATTTTTAATTGTCCAGCTAATTTCTTTCTATTTTTTTTTTAGTAGAGACAGGGTCTCTCTCTTGCTCAGGCTGGTCTCAAACTCCTGAGCTCAAACGATCCACCCGCCTTGCCCTCCCAGAGTGCTAGAATTATAGGCGTGAGCCACCGCACCCGGCCCTATTTTTAAATCAGAATATTTGTTTTTTTTCTTCCTGAGTTGAGCTCCTTATATATTCTGGTTATAAATCCCTTGTTAGATGGGTAGTTTGCAAATACTTTCTCCTGTTCTGTGTGTTGTCTCTTCACTTCATTGATTATTTCCTTTGCTGTTCAGAAGCTTTTTAGCTTGACATGATACCATCTGTCCATTTTTGCTTTTCTTAGCTGTAGTTTTGAGGTCTTACTCAGAAATCTTTGTCCAGATCAGTGTCCCAAAATGTTCCTCACTGTTTCCCGAATGTTTCTGGTGGTTTCATAGTTTCAGTTCTTAGATTTAAGTCTTTAATCCTTTTTGATTTCATTTTTGTATATGGGAAGAGAGAGGGTCTAGTTTCATTCTTCTGCAGATGGATATCCACTTTCCCTAGCACCATTTGTTGTAGAGACTGTCCTTTCCCCAGTGTATGTTCTTAGCACTTTTGTTGAAAATGCACTGACTGTAAATGCTTGGACTTATTTCTAGGTTCTCTATTCTATTCCATTGTTCTTTGTGTCCAGACAGAAGAATTTTAAATGGTGGAATCAAATTATTAGATTTGCATTTTAGCTTATAGCAATAACTGAGTGTTCAATGCTGTGGAAGGGAACGCTGAACATAATAAAATGCAATCTACCTTACTTAGCTTTGAAAACAGTAGATTTTGAAAGGTTCAGGAAAAGAAATGGTCTTATAGCTTCAGATGTGAAAAGAGAGAACTTGTTAGGAGATGCTGCAAGATGAAACTCTTAACATATTTATTTATTCAACAAAATTTTGTCAAGTAACAACTATGTGTCAGGGTCTGCACTAGGTTCTAGGAATGGAAGTATGAACAAAACAGCTGGGATCTCTGCTTCTGTGGAGCTTTTAATCTAGAGCTTGAGGTCATAGCCCATTATTTGGCCATGAAATGAATTCATGGATTCTGTCCAGCAGCAGGAAAAGGAGGAGGAGGAGGGGAGAAGAAGAAAGACATAGCATGGCATAGAGCAGTGTAGAACAGAAAACATTGGGGCGCATTCGCAAACTGGGAGTAAGAGCTGCTTCATTAAACTGTTCTTTCTATGACACTCATATGTGAACATATGCACTGGGTCATGATATACGATGTATGTGTCTCACCGTGGGTCACAGTAGAAAGCGTTTGAGAAGCTGCTAGTTTCAGGCATATCACTCTGATGGCTTCTTCTGTTGAAATTCACTCAAGGTACAACTCAAGTCCCCTCATCACTAGGAGCCACGTCAGTTGACGCCACACCACCAGGCTCTCTCTTCCACTCCTGGTACCTCCTTTCTCTTCTGTTCTTTTGGCACTTACCTAATGGATTTCTTATAGCTATTTCCCTCTGCACGGGAAAGGTTGATAATTATTTAATGAATCCAATAATGTTTATTGGGACCCTACATCATGTTAAACACTGATGATCTAAAGGTGAGTTAAAACAAATCAGACTCCCTAGCAAAATAGAGTTTATAATTTAGCAGGGGAGACAAACATCAATGAAAAAAACACACAAATAAATGCATAATTATAAACTGTGAGAAGTGATACCTGAGAGAAGTTCAGATTGCCAGGAGAGTGTAAAAGTGGTGTTTGTATGGGTGGAGATGGGATGATTCTGAACAAGCCGGGGTGGGAGGGTGTGGGTCAGAGGAGATGTATTCATTTTCTAGGGCTGCCGTGACAAATTACCACAAACCTGATAGCTTAAAGCACCTGAAATTTCTTCTCTCACAGTTCTGGAAGCTAGAAGTCCATGGTCAAGTTGCTTGCAGGGCCGCGGCCAGCTTCCTCTGAGGGCTCTAGGGAAGAGGCCTCTTCCTGGCTTCTGGTGGTTGCCAGCAATTTTTGCTATTTCTTATTTGGTGACAGCATCACTCAACTCTTTCCCTCTGTTGTCACGTGGCCTTTGTCTCTCTGTGTATCTCTGTGTCCTGTCCTCTTTTTATAAGGATATCAGTCATTAGATTTAGGGCCTATCCTAATTCAGTATGATCTCAACTTAATTACATCTTCAAAGACCCCGTTTCTAAGTAAGATTGCATTCTGAGGTTCCAGATGGACATGAGTTTGGGGGGGAGACGCTATTCAACCCACTTCTTAGGCTTTCCTGAGCTAAGAGCTAACAGCTGAAGAGAGAAGAGGGCGATTAGGCACAGCGAGGTTTGGGGAAGAGAGTGGGCCGGAGAGAGGGCACAGTGTGATTCGGAAGGAGGGTGGAAGAGGAAGGCAAATGGGATCGGAGTCTCAGGGACAGAGAGGCAGAGCGTGGTGTAAATCGTGGTTCTCCTTGTGAGGTCCGGGTCGTGCAGGGCCTGATCCGCAGGGCTAAGGAGCTGGGTTTTAGGACGAAGAACAACAGGAAGCCACTGACAGCTATAGACTGGGCCAGGTTTGCATTTTACCTGTCCAGCTGGCCTTGACCATGAAAATGCTTTTCCTGGTGGACGCTGGGGATTATTTCTGTATTCTTAACACACATCTGCTCTTCTTTTAAGTCCTGACCGAACAGACCTCCCAAGTGAAAATCCTCCCTGATGTTCCTATTCTTTCCCCTAAACCCTGCATGAGTGTACCATCACAGGACCCTGTAGAACTCTGCTGTTTTCTCCATCTCAGGACATAGTGCACTATATTGAAATTGACTTGTCTCTTTTTTTTTGTACCTGAAAGTGTGAATGTCCCCGGGGCAAAAAGTTGCTGAGCCCTGATGCTTAGCACATAGTTTAGCAATAAATATTTAGTGAGAGGACAAAGGAAGGAAGGGATTGGAGAGGGCAAGATCATCTGTCACGGGGAGGCAAAGACATTCCTCCCCAAAGCAGAAAATGGCCAAGGAAACCTTGTATTTGTTTCAACGTGTGTCTCTGTAGGACATCTTCTCCTGTCTTCCAGAAAAATTGTGGCTAAAATCACCTCTTGCCTCCAATCCCAGGCCATGCGAGCTGAGGGAGGAAGGCTGTTTCTGTTGGAGCCACTTTGGTCTACTTTGCAGGCTAATAGATGCCTAATGCAGCTTGGGAGGTGGAGAAGATCTCATCACTTCCCAAATTAGGAGCTGAAAATAAATTGTGTTACCACTGACCGGGCTTGTTGTCTTTCAGCCATGCCTCTGCTTAGGATTTTTAATTTCTTAATTTTTTAGATCCATACTTAGGATATATAAGCTGGCCTCACTCTCCTGTTTGGAGTTTATTGATATGCAGGACTACTGCATTTTCCTCCAGAAAATTCTCCTGCACCTCCCCCTCAGCAGCCACCTTCCCTCCAGGCGGGATGAAAACAGCGTTTCATTTCATCCATGTCTGTAAGGGAGATGCAAAGAAATCAGTTGGATGCCAAAGTCAGTGTGATTCACTGGGCACCAGGCAGAGGCCAGGGGATTGTCGCTGGCTCTGTGGGTGGACAGGGAGGCAAAAGGCTGAGAAATAAAAATTATCAGGCATGGAAGCTGTGAAAAGTGTTTTTTAAGATAAAGGCGCATGGCACACCAGAGCTATTAGCAGAGGAGACTCTGGTGTCTTGTGAAGACAGTAAAAATGTCCTTTCGGCATCCAGGAGTCTTAGAGATCTGATTCTACCCTAGAGATTCCAGCTTGGCCCCCCAGTCCCCTCAGAGGCTTCCAGCAGTGGGTGCAGGGAAGGTGACCAGAGCGCTGAGAGCCAACCCCCTGCCATGAACTTCAAGGCCCTTTCCATCTGCACGATCGGCTGAGCTCTGTGCAGAGGGCCTGATTATGCCACAGACACCTTAGGGCTCTGAGGGTCCAAGAGGCAAATAGCTTGAACAAGGCCATTTATTCATTCTACAAGTACGTACTGTCATGTTCTCTGTGCCAGGCTCTGCACTGGGCATGGGGATACGATCGTTAACGTATAGACAAAATCCCTGCCCTCTAAAAGCTTCCAAGGATAGATAACTGGTACACACACAAACAAAAATGTGATTTTAGAGAGCGATTGGTACCATGGAAACAATACATGCTGTGAAGTGATTAAGAATGACTAGAGGTCTATTTTAGATGCCGCGGTCGGGGAAAGACTCCTGGCAGAGCTGGCATTTGAGCTGAGGATGCTTGAAGAGCAGGAGCCAGGCATGAGGATATCTGGGAAAGATGTTTCAGGCAGGGAGACCATAAGTGTAAAATGTGCTCAGTTGAAATAAGCTTGGCACGCTTAAGGGGTAGAAAGACGACCAGTGTGGCTAGAGCGTCTTGAAAAAGGGGTCACAGAAACCCCTCAGTTAGGGCTTGATCAGAGAAGCAGAAACACTGCAAATTATATAGACATGGAATTTATTCTGGGAGCTTGACCTTGCACAATCATGAGAACTAATTAAACAGTCTGCATGAGGCTGTTGCTTCTACATCCAGTGCTGGGCCCAAAGTCAGCAGAACAGGCAGTTGGGAAGAAAGGCAGGCGTGAAGTTGGGGAGAGCAATGACGTGAGTGACCAGAAGGAGAAAGCTGGGACCGTCGCCATGGAGTTGCACATGCTGGCCTGGGATTTGGAGTAACGAGAGGTGGTGATCCAGGAGGAGTTAGAGTTGCTGCTGCCGCGTCACCAAAGTGAGGCAGCAGGACAGCGACAAAGTGCGTGTGAGCCATAACAGCACCTGGGCTCTACACCAACCATCAGGGTGCTAAAAAAAAAGCCGCTATTTTTATTTTTTCCTTTCTGCCTTCTAAATCTCATGCAAAATGCCTCTCCTGGTCAATGTATCCTGAAGCTATGCAGGGAATTCCTGGAATTCTGGGAAGCTAGTTCTAGCTTAGCTGGGTCAACAGAGTTCAAAGCCCTCAGTCTCCCTTCTTTGTCAAATTGGCATGCAATTATGTCTTCTAGCCATTTTTAACCTCTCCATAAAGATAATGGCAGACGATTGTTTCCATCGAATGTAAAAGCAGCTATTCTTTATGTTTAACCACAAGCACCGTAAGCCTCTCCTCCAGAAAAGGTACAAAGTCCTTTTATCCATCTTTGGGTAATGCACGTTCTTTTTCCAGTTAAGTCACATTCTTCCTTTGGTATCCTATCGTGAGATATAAGATTAATTACCATGAAATACGTTTTGTGTTAGATAGTAGAAAGTTGGGAGAAGGAAAGAAAAACAGTTAATATATATGCAAATATATTTGTATCAAAATAAGGAAGAAATACTTACAACTATTATAGTCCCTGTTTCTGCAACTTATTATGTGGTTGTAGCTCATATTTATGACTTCCTTTTGCTACGTAAATTCTTTACTCCCTTTGTCCTCAGAAAGCAGGTTGGCTCCTTGTGGTTCTGTGTCTGGTGGGTGATTTCAGAGTTCATTCCTGAAAGGTCTGGGTCATTGGCAGTACTGTGGGTTGTAGTTTTCTGTTTGACTTTGATCAGAGGACAAGGGAGTACTCAGAGGCACCGCAGGGGATCACCCCCTTATCCCGATTGTGGAATAGCAACCTCATTTCCTCTGAATGATCAGCCTCAATCACTCCAGCTAGTACAGTCACCCCTTTCTGTGCCTGTTGATCATGGGCGTGAGAAACTCAGAGTGGCTGAATGGAAGTCTTGACTTCCTGCTTAATCGAATCATTGCTATGTTCCAGTGGCAGCATTTCTTGCTCCCTAAGACCTCTAGACCAGTACAGTCCAAAGCTGCAAGGATGGGAGGCAAAAATTTCATTGATGGATCACTAGAGATGATCATGCAAGAAGCCAATCTCATTTCTATTTCTTACTTGTCAAATCCGTGAATCCAGCCTATGGGGAAACACACCAGATATTGATTAGTGATTGAGAGCATGTACTATAACATGCTGGAGGTCATTACTCCAGCTCTGCAAGATTTGATGAGGCCAGTGCCATAGCTGAGTCTTCATACCAAATCTGTTGTAGCTACTTATTGGTAGGTGGTGAATCATCTCAAAACATGGTGGCTTATAGCAACAGGAATCATTTAATTCTCTCAGAGTTCTGGGGGTCGATTTGGCTTATCAGGGTGGTTTTAGCTTAGGATTTTGCATATGGTTGAAGTCAGCACCAGAGATGGCATCTTCTCGAAGGATCCCACACTCCTGTGTCTGGTGTTAATTTTGGCTGTTAACTGGGGCTTCAGCTGAGACTGTCAGTCAAAACAGACACCTGCGGCCTCTCCAGGTGTCTTGGGCTTCTCATAGCATAGTAGCTGGGTCCAAGAATAAGTGTCCCAAGATATAGGAAATAGGTCAGTTTTTAAGGTCTGAACCTGAAAACTGGGAAAGCATCACTTCCACCAAATTCCACTGGCCAAAGAAATTACAGAGCAGAGAGAGAGACAGAGAGAGAAACTGGACTTCTTGTTGAGAGGAGCATCAGAAACTTCTGTGGCCACATTTACAATGAACAGAGATAGTAATTGACAGAGTCAGATTTTACGTGCCAATCTGTCTAATTCCAAAAGTTGTGCATTCTCTACTTTTTCATGCTGTCTTTGACTCATAATCCTGGGTTTTAGTTCTAAATTGGATACTGACATTCTAAATCAGCTACTGGCTAATTCTATGATGTGGAACAGGGCACATTGTTTTCTTCACCAGTTTTATGTGAAAGTGGTGAAACAGATGACAGGAATTAGGTCTCCTCAAACTCTGAAGCACTATGCTTTCCCAGTGTCCTAGGTGAAGTCACATCATGCCTGATTTTCCTTATATTAAGTCCTCCTTGGAAGCCTTCCCACCCAGTTCCATAAGTGAAACACCCCAGACAGAGTCCTACCTCCTCTGAAGCCTACTCCTCTGCCACAGTAGGCTGCAGTACTTTATCATGCTGTTTAGCATCATGTCCCAGAATATGGTACTTTATCTATTGACTAATTAATCTAATATTTCACCCTATTTCAATGAAGATTTGGAAGTTTGCTCTCTAATTTTCCTGATTGCTTTGGAAGGGATTAGGAAGTAGTTGGAAATAATATTGAATCTGGCTCCTATTCTGCCTTTGTTGTAGCTAATTTTTTTAAGACTGGGCTAGCCAGGCCCTCTTCTCTAGACCTCAGTTGTTCCACCATAAAATGGGGTAGGAGGGAAAGAGTCGGGTAAGATGATCTCTATGGCTGCTTTTGCCTGGTTTCTCAGATGTATTTATGGTATAGCTCAGCTGAAGGGGCATGATGGATCCTTTTATATCTTAGAGCTTTGTATGCAGTAGGTGCTTAATGCATTTGTGCTACCAACATGGTGACTTCTTTTGTTTTATAGACCCTTCCCATGTTTGTCTGACATCCTCAGTGAGGTTATGGGTTATGGGAAGAGGGACACAAAGGACGGATACCTTCTGGGTACATGCTGAATGACACTGAGGATTTAGAAATAGCTGAACATTCAATTTAGACCGAGATGGGTGATCATAAGAAATGTTATCAAAAACACACTGTGATTAATTCAACTTGGTTTATTAACCACTTCTGTGTACCTCCTCTGGATCAAGCATTGTCCCAGCAGTTCTGTGAACCCCGTGATACAGAAGAACTGGTCCTTGGCCTTTGAAACCTTCCATGCATTGTGGAAAACTTCAGAGGAACTGTGGCAGATGCTAAAGCACAAGCCAAGAATATCTTCAGGATACAGACAATGGAGGAGATGAACTCTGTGTGAAGAGGTGTTCAAGAAGGTGGGATCAGACTAGTGATTTGAGGGACCATGGGGGTTCCGAGAGAAGAGGTGGGGAAAGGGCATGCGAGGCAGGGCAGGACAGACGGGGAGTGCTTGAAGGAAGGGGAGGAGCACAGCATGGCTGGTGTTTACGTGCATGGAGTGGGAGAGAGCACGGAGGGTGGAAAGAGTGAAAACAGTACTTAATAGGGGCCATGCCATGGACAGACAGGCACACGCTCTCAGGAATACGATCCTATATTGTGCATCTGATGGGAAGTCGTGGGTGGTCTCGGCGGAGTGTGCTATGATCAGACCTGTATCGGGCGTGTTTCTCCTTCCCTCTACATAATAATTTTCCATGTGCCAGCCGAAATGCCAAGCCTGGGGATACAGAGGTAAATAACATAGGTCCCTGTCCTCAAGGAGCTCATGGTGTGTACACAACCTGTGCAGTATAATGGAATAAAAAATACATTGCTAAAGTCGGGGGAACCAGAGGAAGGGACTCCTAGGGAGAAGGGAGGAATCCATTCAAGAGCGCAGAGGAGGGAGAAGGCGGCAGAGGGAACACGCAGGAGGGCTGTTCATTTGTTATTTCCTAAACATCTCTGGGGCACCAACAGTGTGCCAGGTATTTTTGTGAATACTGGAGTCAGAGGTGCACGAGGCAGGCAGGATCTTCTGCCTTCATGGAAATTACATCAGAGTAGAAAGAGACAAACTATAATATAAAGAACAAACAATAATAATGATAATATCTAACATTTGTGGAGCTATTAGAAATGTGCCAGGCACTATTCTAAATGCTTTAGATGAGTTAACTTAAGCTTCATAATAACCTTGTGAGGCAGGTGGTGTATTATTTTCCCTCCTTTATAGATGGAAAACTAAGCATAGAGGTAGAATTCAGATAACATATAGTTGGCAGGTGGAAGGGTTTAAAGCTAGACAGCCTGTGCGAGACAGTTCTCTGGTGGCCTAGAGCTGACTCAGTTTCCCTACCCCCCGCCACACTTATTCCTCCTGTAGTTCTCCAGAATAACTATAGAATGTGCTGGAGATGTAATATCCAGAGATAGGGAGGGGCTGGCTGGAACATGCGAGGCTCTGTTCCTGTCCCCCCTAGTAATGGGACATCCTTCAACACTTTATCTCACTGAGTCTTGTACCCTGGGATATATAAACTGGGGCGGCTGCCCCTCGGGGCCCCTCAGCTGCAGTTGAGACTCCATCCGCCCTGGACAGCTTTTTTGTCTTGAGGGATTGGCTCACCCTGAATTCTAGCTTTCCGTTGCCCCTTGCTGCCTATCTGTAAGTAATAACTCCGATTCCTGTAACAACCAGGGCACAGTGAACCTGCTTCACACCTGACCCCAGAGACTAAGGTCTTAACAGCAGAGCGGCACTACCTCTTCACTGGTAGAACCAAGACATTTCAGAGAGCGAGAAGTGCCATGAAGAAACTGAAACGGGGCAATGGGGCAGAGAGTGACCTGAAGGGGTGGGGTGGTATCACTGCAACAGGATGCTTATGGAAGATTGCACCCAGAAAGTGATATTTGAAGGATATCTGAGTGTTGGGGAGGATTTGACCATGAAATGACCCCAGCAGGAGGGTCTAATGGCTGCCACTGGACCCTTGAGGGTAAAGGGGAGAAAAGCAACAAACATGCAACTTGCCTCCTGGCTGGATGTACGAGTCAAGAGAGGGCTGGGCTAGAGATGCTTTCAAAGGGTGGTTGAGCCCAGGTGGCATCAGGAAGGCTGCCAGTCAGTGTTGACCTGCTTCCAAGCATTTGTCAGAAGCCTCCCGCACACTGAGTAGCTGCCCTGCACTGCAGCCTGCCATGAGTCCTCCCAGGTCCCAGCCATTTCTGGCCAATGGTCATTGTCCCAGAGCTCCTGAAGAATGCTTAATGACACACATGGGCGATTTGGTCTTTGAGCAGGTAAATGTGTAATTCTTAGTTCATCCAGAGCTGAGAGCCAAGTCTCAAGGAGCAAATATGTAAACCAGGTGTCTTTGGAATGGGCAAGGCATTAAAGCTTGCAGGAGAAGGCTGAGGGGCTCTCTGTTGGTCAGAAGACCAGAAGCCTCTTCTAGAAGCTTGTGTGGGAGGCCAGGTCTTTGGAAAGAACTCTGGCTATGTTTCTGGCAAGCCAGATGGAAAAACAAAATTGCAGTTAGAGCCCTGGATCAGGAATTTGGAGAGCTGACTGTTTGCACTGGTTCAGCTGCCAGATTACTGTGTGATCTTGGCCAAGTCATTCTCTCTCTCTGGGCCTTATTCTCCTCGGTAAAAATAAAGGCATTGATTTGAGTGAACTCTAATGTTCCTGGCAGGTGCTTTGTTCCTGGGGTTCCAGCGCCCAACACATGGGCCGAACCCTACACAAGGCAACTGCAAAACAGGAGGAGCAATACAAAATGTTTTCCCAATAATTTGATATTTCAATATTTCAGCAAATGCATCCAAGTCACTATCATGGGGAGAAGTCAGAACTTTGTGGGACTTCCTTATTTTCATTTTGAGATTAAGCACGATCTTTTGAAGGTTGTAAGTCCAGACAGAATGATCGGGAAGCACTGTCACTGGTACTTTTCAGTGCTGAGCATCCCTGAGGATGCTAAGCCAGGCTTGCTCGGTCCTGCTCTTGGCCGTCTTCACATCTGGCATTGGGGAGGTGGCTCCTACCTGCCTTGCCTGAGTGCTGTTCTTAATAGAGGACTCATGTTTTTGCCAACAGGTTTAGAGACATGGCACTTAGGGAGGGAACCCGGTTGTGCCACTGGGAGGTTGAGGAACCCTTATGAAATGTTTGCTTCCATTTCCCTCTGAAGCCAGGTTCTGTGCTCAAGACTCAGAATCCAGCCTGAAGAATGAAATTGTAAGGTGCAGACACTCTGATTCTCAGGGGAGGTGAGAGCAGATGTTTCTACAGATCCTGCGATGCTTGCTTCATTTGTTCTTCCAACTTACAGGCTTCCACACCATCCCTATTGCAACTTACTGTAATTCTTTAATTGCAAGGGCTGACGGCCAACTGGCCACTTGGCTCGTCAGACTCAGACGTAGCAGGCTGCGGGGAGGGGTCTGTGGGTACAACCAGCAGGTCCATCATCTGAGCATCATTTCTCAGGGAACTGGGAATGGCTGTTTCAAATTTGGGTGCTGCCTCCTTGAGCAGGGTGATTTGTCCTCTTTGTCCTTTCCCTGCTTCTCCCAGAGAGATGGGGACAGCTTTTGACAAGTAGGGGCACAGCAGAGAAAAAGCACAGACTGCCCTGGGCACCAGCTCAGGCCTCTCTCCCCACTCAGGCCCATAACCAGGGTGGGTTTTCCCCGAAGGCAATAAATGAAATTTAAGATTCAAGACCCCACTTGCACAAGATCCTTTTGAGGCCCTAGAGGAAGCCCTAGCGATGTGTTCACACGTGCATATCATGTTACTAAATTTTGAAAAATCAGATGTCTTCTCCATAATAGGTTCAGACCAGTGTCCCCTCATGCTGGGTGGTTGTTGGTTTGCAGTGGCCCTGTACCTCTTTGGCATCCAGCAAATGGGAAATTGAGATCGAGAACACTTGGTTTGGGGTTTGTGGGGTGTATGTATGGGGTTGCAACCACTTCTGTGTGTAATTATGTTATTTCTGATCATCCTGGTGTAGGATGGTGTCCAGTGGGCAGTTGGCTACCTGCTGTCAATTCCCTCTGCTCTTTGACCTGAAGACGGGCCGGGGGCCTGTTGTGATATGAATATGCCCCATAATATCTGATATTGGAGGTACATGGGTAGTGGGAGATAAACATGGTTTGCAATCTACAGAGCCAGAAAGTGGTACATGGAACATTCTTCCCATCATGAGACGATGTTAATTTGTTAGTAGAAGATTGATTCATCTCCCATCAGTGCCTCGTCATTCTGAAAGTTCCCTTATCAGAAATATACTTTATATTGCAGCATGCACAATTATAAGCAATTGCATTATATTTTTTGGGGAGCAGGGGAGTGCCTTTTTGAAAGGGAATTGTGGAAAATAGAGTTTCTCACAATTCCCACGTTTTTAGGGTACAAACTTGTAGAAGTACCACAAACAGGACACCAGATTATAGGTGAAGCACATGTGATAGGAGATTTAACAAATATTGACTATCAGCATACACATTTATATGACGTTACCAGTACTGGGTTGTGAAGCTAAAAGAAACTATTTATTTATAAACTATTTATAAAATTGTTTTGATCAATTAGAGAACAGCATAATGATCCCCCTATTCTTTCTATAGAATAATACTACAAAATTCTTGTCATATGGAGAACTTACTAAAAAAATGCCTCCAAAATTTTAGGAATTAAAAAAAAAGCATTGTAGAAGTGGTTCATAAAAATATTCGGTTAGTTCTTTGATGTTGTGGTGTTTTTCTGTTTGTTTAGCTTTATTTTTCACATTTTAAAATTCCATTTAAAACCTTATTTTGCATTCGTTTTCTAGAACACACGAACTGTACAAGCTTCAGACCTCATAAGGCATGGGTCCGTCCCGTCGTCGGTTGTGGGCACAGAGGCCTTCCACAGTAGCCTGCAGCCCAGGCCTGCTACTAGCAAATCCCAGTGGATGTGCAGTAGTCACTTCCCTCCTCAGGTCTGCAGAGACTTGGGGACAGTACCGTTCTCAGATTGGGGCTGGAGCTCGGTGTGGCTGCTAAGGTCTTCTGCTGTTCCTGGAGCCTCTGTGTATCCTATTCAGGTCTGGATCCAGCAGCACAGAGGCAAACCCTGACTGCTTGGAGGGCAGCAGATCTTTCCCCTGCTCCCCCTGGCAGCAGCCCCCTACTCTATTCCTTGATGTCCCACTGAATGATTCTGTTCAAGGGTCTGGGCTTCTGTCCAGGCTTGGTCTAATTCAGGCCAACACATACCTGGGGCTTGCTGTGGGTCAGGCTCAGGGGGTGGTGGAATGAATAGAAATAAATAGCAGTGAATAAGAGTAAGAGTTCTTTCTGTCCTGGTGCCAGATGAAGACAGAAAGACAATGGCGTGCAATGTGATGTGTGCACTCTTGGAGATTGAATGGAGGGAACAGGGGTACGGGTGTCTCTTTAGTTATTCATGATAAAGATGTCGAGCACACTACACCTACCACTAATAATAATCCTCAATGAGAAGAGCAGTAAACTGTGAGTTCTGTCTGTGTGGAAACCACACTGGTGTGTAAACTTGTTTACCCGCAGCACCTGGTCCTGTACCTGGTGTATAGCAGGTACTGAACAGATTGCACTTCAATGAACAAAATGGTGAGTATTTTGATTTTGAGTGCTTACTTGGTGTCAGGCACTGTGAAAAATGCTTTTCGTGCACCATTTCATTTAAGCCTCATAATAATCCTATGACAGAGGCAACGAAAGTATCCTGTGTCACAGATGAGTAAACTGAGGCAGGTAGAGGTTACATTGCCAAAGGTCCCACAGGAAGTTGGGGCAGGTTCTGAATGGTACTCAGTTTCCTCGCCTCCTCCTAAGCCTGGCACATTCCCCTCCCCTGCTTCCTCCCCACCCCTAGCCAAATCCCATCCCATCTGGTTGGAGCCTGGGGGTCCTAACTGCCAGTCTTTGGGCTAGTCCCAGAGCCTTGTCGCCTGCAGAGACAGGTGTTCTAGAATGAGAATAGAACTGCCAGCTCCCAGGTGTTCAGCCATTGGCTGGGCTTGCTACCTGGCCAGCCTCATTTGTTTGCTGGATATTGCTTCTGAAACTAGGGTGCACGTGGCTGCCAACACTGAAGCCACAGAGCGTGGTCGGGCTGTCCTGCATAACAGACTCGTGTCTCCTTGCCCCCTGCCCGGAGGGATTTGGTCACGTCCAGCTTTCCCCTCCACCCTGCCTGCCCACTGCATCTTTAAAAGTTGCTTATAACTTGTACACATATAACCATTCTCAATGTTTTTGTACATGCCTCCTCCTGTAGACTGGGAACTCCCAGAGGCAGGGACTGCAGGATATGTTTCCCTCCATTCTGTGCCCTGCATGGAATCCCAGATGTCTAGATAGTGGCAGTTTCACAGGACGGTTCCAATCCAAGTTCCTCCCCTTACTGGCCATTGGTCTTAGGCAAATAACTTGACCTCTGTGTCCTCAGTTTCTTCATCTATAAAGCAGGTGGTGATAATGGTTTATATTTAATTTTGTCATGAGGATTAATTTAGTCAATATATATAAAGATATAAAGTGGTGCCCAGCACAGAGAAGCTGTATATCAGTGTGAGTCAGTATTATTCATAGTGACCATAGGCACGTTCTTTCCTTCCTTTTTAGGGTGTTAATAGTCCACATAACATATTTTAATATGAAACCACCAGTTGACTGGTGTTTTCTTTTGATTGTTTCTTATGAGTAGGTTCTTCTTTTATTTTTTTGCCTCAATAACATTTTATAAACTCTCTCACATTATGAATAGGTAGGATGCTTGTGGCTTTTAACCTGGTTTGGGTTATAGACGTCTTCAGTAGTCTGATGAAAATTATGGCTGCCTCTACTCTGCAAATGCATGTGAGCCCATAGATGCAAAGTATAACCTACTGACCTTAGGGCTTTCACTGCCAGCAAGAGCTCTCTGGTCAAGAAGATCTGGCCTGACTCTAGATATGGCTCTGTCTCCCATGTGCTATGTGTTACTTGGTAAGGAACTGTCCCTCTCTGGGCTTCTGCACAATAAGGGACTCTAGGGGGTCCATGGATTCTTCCAGCAGGGAAATTCCCCACTTTTCATCCTCTGCTTTGCCAAGCAATAACTCCCTTCTAAGTTCCATTAGAGCAGATGGAAAGGGGAAAGAAACCAAAAACCAACCTGATCACATTGCAGCTAAAAGCTTTCTCTTCATAGTGCCTTTTAAATGTGATAGACAATCATGAGCCGAAACTTTTCAAAAGAAGACACAATAATGGCCAGAAAACATATAAAAAAGTGCTCAACATCTCTAATCATTAGGGAAATGCAAATCAAAAGCACAATGAGATATCACCTAACTCCAGTGAGAATGGCCTTTATCAAAAAGGCCATTGACTTGACTAAAATAACCGCCGGGTGGGATGGGAAGTGCAGCCTGCACTCTTACCAGCCATGGCTGGAACCAGGCTCCCTTGATTTTCAGGTGTCAAAAGTCAAAAGGAGGCACCTGCCTTCACCTCCCCACGAAACAGACATGGGAGGTGTCAGTGGCTGCTCTGTGGGAGGGCAATTGGGGATCTGTTCTCCCCATTCCCTGTCCCTTGCCCCCCTGAGAATTCTGGACAGCTGGGGGCCGAGAGGATGTTCCAAAGTGCAAGACAGTAAGGCCAAGTGTGTACAAAAGGTCACGTATTTTATGCACTTTTCCCCCAGTACCAACACGTGGAGAAGGAGGATGACAAGTTTAGGAGGAAGAGGCAGAGGAATGAGTTTGTATAGAGAGCTGACCCATGAAAGGGAGTCTTCAGGCTCACGCAGCCTGAGCTAGCTTCTGCTAGGTAAGCATGTGTCAGGGGATGCACAACCAGCGTTTACCGTCTGCTTTGTGTGTGCGAGCTTGAGGCCCGATGGGTCTTTGACAATAATGAGGGCAACAGCAACAGCGGCCGATGTTTGTTGAGTCTTTACGTGCAAAGCACTAGCGAAATGACTGACATGTATTATCTCATTTTTTATTCTCTCAACAGTCCTGGGAAGTTCGTTCTGTTATGGGTCCAATTTTGCAGACAAAGAAACTAAGAAATAGAGTACATAGTTTGCCTATAGTCACATAGGTGGCAGGAAGTGGAGCCAGAATTTCACCCACATCTCTCTGATTCTAGAATCCTTTACTACAGTAGTTCATATTAGCTCTAGATGAGGGACTAAGGGTCAGAGTATTAACACAGGGAAAGAGGAAACCAGCACTTACTTAGAACCTACTTGAACAGTGCTCTTTACTCAGTGCTTAGCATCTGTTATTGTGTGTAATTCCCAGAAGAACCACATGAAGGAGGTAGTTCTATTTTGTCTTTACAGATGAGGCTCCCAAGGCTCAGAAAGGTTAAGTAAGTTTACCAGAGTCACAGAGCAAGCCTCCTAGATGGCATTCTCACCAAGGGCAAAGTTGCTCTTCTGCAACTTCCTTACTTTAGAGCCAGATTGATAAGCATGGAAAAGGTAGGTAGGGGGCGTTAGGGAAATTAAAGTTGCAAAAGTGACATGAGAGGACTCAGTGTGGAGCTCAGAGCTCACAGGGCAGGGGTTCACCCAGCCAGTCTGAGGGAGCCTGAGGTGAGGGAAGTGAAGGGCATACTTATCCAGGGTCGACAGCCTCCCTGTTGTCACAAGAAAAGGAGGTGACCAGGACTGAGCACAGCGAAGGGCATTCTAGGGTAGGGACACGTGCTTTCCTAGGTAGGACGAGCTCCAGCTACAGCAGAGCTCTGCCGTCCAGTTTGTTCTGTCCCTTGTTCATTTACCCATTCATTCTTCAGCTATTTTCCGAGTGGCTAATGTGTGGTAGGCAGCTCAGTGCCCTGAGCAGGGAATGGTGAGGGAAACTGGCATTGCTCCTGCCGCCTGGAACCTGCAGTCTAGCAGGGGTGACAAGGATTCAATAATAACTCAATTAGTATTCATCAAATAATTATGCAGATGAATTTAGCATCATAAATTTAGATAATTGACATTAAAGAAAGGGAACATGGTTCCACGAGAGCAGAGAACCAGGACCAGGTGTCCCTTAGGAACTGAGGCTTAATCAGAGATGGGAAGGATTGGTAGGTGTTTCCCAGGTAAGGCTCGATCAGAGGGACCATGATGTGCAAAGGCCCTGTAGTGGGGTTGCTCTCCAGGAACTGAATGAAGATCAGAGCAACTGGACATTGAAGGGTGCGATGTGAGGTGTGGTGGTGAGCAGGGGCCTATTCTTGCAGGACTTTGAGCCTCCTGTGCAGTATTTTAGTATTCAAGAGAATATGGAAGCCTACTGCCAAGTCTCAAGCATGGGTAAGGATGGGGGATGGTGGCTTCAGTGCAATAGCAGGCTACGAAGCAGGATATCGTAGATCTGGGACGTGGCAGGTTACCCAGGAGAGGGTCAGGCCTTGGGTAATAGGCACAAGGTGGGGCCTGGGACCCAGGAATCAGGCAGAAGTTTGGTTTCTAGAACTGGGACACAAGGTTAGCAGGAAAAGAAGAAAGGGCATCTTTAGATTGTTATTAAACTAGAGATTCTTGAAACCATGCCCCTCCCCCTTCCTAGGAACTGGATCAGTGGTGGCCTGCACCTGGGCAGGGACAACTGTGTCTGCAGATGAGGATCGAGCGTGACACCATTTGGGGCCTGGAGGGCTACAGGGTGGCTGGAGAGTTGGCCATGAAGAGCTCAAGATGGGCTTGAAATCAGGGAGTGTTCCTGGCGGACCTAGACTTCATCCTGTCTTTGAGGAGACTCAAAGGGAAAGATGGATCAGCGGGAGGGAGGGAGGGAGGCGTGCTGAGAGTAGAGCTGGTGGACAGGGGAGAGGCTGTTGTAAGGTGGTATCGAAAGCACCTGGGGGAGGCCCACTTCCTCGTCTCCAGTGCATTCTCATTCAGAATCGCCCAGCTGAGAGCTGGCCAGGGTCATCATGATGGGCATTTTTTCTCACAGGGACCTGCTAATTTATCCCATTATAGCTATGCCTCCCCACTCTCTAAAGTCCTTAACAGACATGTCAACTCTGCTTCCTTTAAAGCTGAGCTGTAGGAAAGGTCCAGTGAATTATGGGGTGAGGCCCCTTCTTTCCATTCCACCCTCCAATTTCCTATGCCCTAGGTTGTTGCAGAACTCCCCACTGTTATTAATACCACCTGTCCAGAGTCACCCATCAGTGAAAGAGCACGTTAGCACAGATGGCTTTCTTGGATGAGTATCTTTAGGAAGCAATTCCACCCAGCACAGGGCCCAAAGGGGTGGGGGATTTGTTTTGGTGGAAATAGGTGTGGTGTCCTAGAAAGAGACAGGGCCCAGATTCTGGTCCTCATAATGCCATTTCTCATCTCTTTATTCATGTAAAAGCTTTGTTCTGATATTTCCTAAGTGCGAGACATAGACCCTGCCCTCAGGCTCTTTAAAGTCCAATAGTAATGATATGATAGTCATATGGACTTATTTTAGTACTTCTATTTATTCAAGGAAAGGAGTTAAGGAAATGCAGGAGAAAAACTTATTTCATTTTGATGGAAATCAAGGAAGTCTTCATGGAGGAGTTAACATTTGAACTAGGCCTTGAAGGATGGGAAAGGACTGAACACCTCAATGTGTCATCTGGAACGTGTTGCTTCTCCTTCCATTGTTCAAGTTTCTGTCTAGATTTGTAAAATGAAGAAGCTTGAATCTAGGTGTGTAAATTCATCAACTTTCAGTGAACACCTATTATGAAGCAGAGACTGAGCTAGATACAAGGGGTAAAAGGAGGGAGTGGGTGGGACCTCACAGCAAACAGCCCCCAAAGACATCGCAAGATGAAGCGTGAGGACCACTTATGAAGCCCTCTGCTTACCACCTTCTGCCTTTCCCAGACATGACCCAACCTCTGTTTCAGGACCAAGGCCAGCGCTTCCCCCCGGGAGTCACTGTAGGTTAGACTACCACTGAGTTGTTCCTTAGTTTCTAGACATTTGCAGCATTTATGCCTAGTCTTGAAGTGTTTTACAGATGTGATAAACACCATCGTGTCTGGTAAGGGCACATGCAGAGAGTGGAAAGTTCTGGTAAGAAAAAGAACGTGGTTATGGAGGGAGTAAAAATAGGAATCATAAAAAATGCTGGCGAACAGTGATAGATGCTGGGGTCTGTATGGGATGATTTGATTGAAGAGATGATTCTGGAGGGCAGAAGGCACACCTTGTAGACATGAAAGACGCTGTGTCCCTGCGACTGTTGCTCAGGAAGAATAATATCAACACTATTAGAGCACTTGAGATTTGCCAGGCAATTTCTGAGTGCTCTATTTATACATTAACATGTTTGTTATTCACAAAAATCTCTGGGATGTGGGTGTTATTATTATTATCTCCTTTTTTATAGACACAGAACTGAGTCACAGAGTGGTTGAGCAGCTTGTCCAAGGTTATACGTTATAAAAAAGCATCCTTCCCTCCCTCCAGTGAACAGATAAGATTTAACTTGCATTGATTCTGTCCTGTGTGCCAGGCGTTGTTCTAAGCTTCCTCTATTTACCCATTTCTACATCATTTTATTTCGTTCTTATTACAACCCTATGGGATAGGCTCTAATTAGGGTGCTCACTGTGGGATTGAAAGGAGTTAAGTAACATGTCCACGGAGCTGGAGCAGGGAAGTGAATCCAGCCTTCCTAATTCCAGAACCTTCCCTCACACGGGAGAACACCAAGGCAGTGGTGATATTTATGGAGATGAGAGGACCAATCTGGGAAATTCTCAAGAGGTAAAACCCAAATGTCTTTGTGGCTGAAGGCCCAGAACAGGGAGAAGCTGAGGCTTCCATAGAATTTCTTCCCGATCCCCCTCTCTGCTCCAAAGGGGTGCAGACGTAGGGGCCCTGGTGAGCTGTCTGGGGCTTTTGGAGCAAAGACTGAACCAGTCTGGGAACTGGAGGCTGGCGCTGGTATGTGCCCAACTGCTGACTTCGGGCAAATTATTTTTACTTCAATAAGTCTGTTTCCTCATCTGGAAAATAGAGGAAATAGGATCTGCTCTCCACTTACTTCATGTCAGTGTTTTTCAGATAAAAGACTGAGTTATGCAGAACACCATGTCTCACTTGCTGTGGGGGAGAGCCCAAGCGTGAGTAACTGACACTGCAAATTCTCTCATTCACTCACTCACAAATTCAGTTATGGGATCATAGGCTGCTACGGCGGCTCCTTCCATCAACTCCCCCAAAGCAAGACTCCCTTCCAAAGTATCCCTGAGTTAACCTTTGTGTGAACACCTCCAAGGATACCTAAATGCTAACCTCTCAAAGATACTCTTTCCGTTGTATAAAAAAATGGAGCAAGTTATCCTTCCATTCGGCTGACAGTTGCCCCCTCCGTAGCTTTCTCCTTCTGTTCTTAGTTTATTCATTTTAGACATGACTATTGACCACCCACCTGGCCATGTGCTGGACACGGTGAAGGACCCAAGAGAAGCAGCCACTGACATCACCCTTGAGGATATTCTAATGAGGTTGAGGATATAGGACAGACATTCCTAAAGATCTGCACGAGAAATGAAAAAAAAAAAGTGTTACCAGAAGGCTGAGCCCTGTAAGGAGCCATGTGTAAGGTCCGGAAGGCAAATGCCAGAGGGAATCGGAGGGGAGAGGGAAGCTGACATGGATTGAGTGGCTGAAAGGACCTGCTGGAGGGGAAATTTCAGAAGAGTCTTAAAAGAAGAGTAAGATTGGAGCAGGCAGAGAAGAGGAGAGCGCACCCCAGGCAGGCGGGACAGTGGGAGCAGAGTGCAGGGACAAGACGGGCTGTGCATCCTGTCCTTCAGCGTCACCCCTGCAGGGTGTGGAGGACAAGGATCAGCCGCAATGTTTTCTCCAGACTTAAACCATGAGAGAAAGCTAAACGGATCAGACTGTGGAGAACCTAGAATGGTAGCTCCAGAGACTATGGGACTTAGTGGCATGTGATGTGTCCAGTGGCTAAAATCTGGAAACCTAGGGTCACACTGACTGGGGCGAATCCCTGCCCTTACCTCTGATAGCCCGTGGCCTGGGACAGATTCCTTAACATCTCCAAGCCTCCATTTTTCCATCCATAAAGTGGAGTCAGTAACGGCGCCTGCTCACAGGGTTGCTGTGAGGATAAAATGAGAGACACGTACAGTTAAAACACTTAGCACAGATCAAGGTGCACTCTGAGTCATTAGTCAATGTGAACTGCTATCGTCGTTATTGATGTTTTCATTATTTGACCTATCCTCTCAGTAATGTGGAGCCACTAATCCTCCGTAAGCCTCGGGTTAGCATATTTTTCTTCCCAGTAAAAGCCATTTATCTTAGACTCAAACTGAGAGTTGGGCTATTCTCTTTTGATTGCTGCAGACCCCTTTCTGGCAGGAGGTGGTCATGATCCAGGAAGTGGCCATGAGACCTCTTAGCTAAAGCAAAAAGGCAGAAACCAACAGGCTGGCGTGAGAAATGTGGTCATTCATTTCGGCTCCGCCACTGACCCTGGGCGGGTCTCCTACCCTCTCTTGCCCCTCTCCTCTTCTGCCAAGGGGAGGTTTCTGTCCTGGCCATCAGTAAGGGCTGGCTCCTGCACTCTTGAGTCTGGCTGCACTCTCCAGCCCAGATACGCGGTCTGAGAATCACTGAGGCTTGTCTCTATAGGAGGCATAATCGTTATTTAAATGAACTCTTGTATTTATCCAGCACTTTTTACACTTCACGACGCTTTCCCCTCTATTATCTTACCTGCATCTCATCACAGCCCCATGAGATAATCAGGGCAGCTGCTCTTATTCTCCTTCGAGAGCTGGGAAGACTGCAGTGTAGAAAGAAGTGAAATCCTATGGCCCCAGAGCCCAGAGTCTCTTGGTTTGGGCTTCCCATCCCTGGGCTGATTTCATTCCAGGAAATCTTGGGGGAAAAAAACAAACAAACAAAACAAAAACATGTTATTTTATAAATTGAAAGCCTTTCTTTTTCCAAGTGAAACAATCTATTTAATTTCTCCTCTAACAGCAATTTTTGTCCCTCATTCCTCTAAACCTTTTTCATTGTCGTTGCCAAAATTTCAGGTTGCTTGCAGTACAAATATTAATTTGACTAATGAGACTTGAAAACTATCTGATCACATTTTCCAGTTATCACTGCAACATAGAAATTAAAGAAACATATGAAGAGTTCAATAACAAAGCAGTATCAGATGTTTCCTTGTAAAGAAAATGTTGATAAAGGCTGAGACCTGTGGGTGGATGGGAAGGTTAGATAGGTATGTACACCCATCTCAGAGGGGTGCATTGAAATGTGTGAAAACATGATGCATACTTGAACACCTGAAATACTGATACACTATAAAACATAAGGTTTAAAAGTATGAAGGCTGGGAAACATGGAGTCGGTTGTGAGATGGTCTTTGTCATTTACCAGGTGAGTGATATGGGAGAGGTCATTTAACCTTCACATTAGTATCTTTAAAGTGGTGATACTAATAGCATCTACCTCACAGAGTGGGGTTGAAGATTGAATAAGGCGATTAGTTTAGAGTATCCTTCGTGATGTTTGGAACATGCTAAGAACTCAGAGAGATTAGCTGCCATTAATGTTAGTTTAGGAGCTATGACTGCGTGCACCTGAGATTGTGCTTGTGTGTTAAAGTCTCCAGGCCTTTGCTGTGCTTCTGACCCGCACGTCGAACTGTCTGTTCAACGTCTCTTACCAAAACTCTTACAGCGACATCGATCTCACCAGATCCCTCTCAAACTGGCTTATCCCAGCCGTCTTCGTCTCAGTCAGCAGCACTGCTCTCCACCCGGGTGCTCAGTTAAACACCTGAGAACAAGCCCAGACCTCTGCCTCTTTCCCTTGCTGCTCAAGCCGACAGTCACCAGTCCTGTTAATTCCTAGATATCTTTTAACTCTTTCTGTTTTCTTTGACATCTACTGCTATCACACCAGCTTAACAATCACTGTGTCTCATTTTTCCAAAGAAGACATACAAATAGCCAACAGGTGTATGAAAAGATGCCCAACATCACACACCATGAGGGAAATGTAAATTAAAATCACAATGAGTGACCCCCTCCCACCTGTTAGAATGGCTGTTACAAAGAAGACAAAAGATAACAAGTGTTGGCAAGGGTGTGGAGAAAAGGGATCCTTTGTATTACTGTTGGTGGGAATGTAAATATAGCCATTATGGAAAACAATATGGAGGTTCCTCCAAAATTAACAATAGATCTACAATATGACCCAGAAACCCCTCTGCGGGGTATCTACCCAAAGGAAATGAAATCAGCACCTTGGAGATATATTCACACATCCACGTTCATTACAGCATTATAGCAGTGATATGGAAACAATAGCCAAGATATGGAAACAATCTAAGTGTCCATCAACAGGTGAATAACTTTAAAAAATTGCAGTGTATACAGATATACAGTGGTATGTTATTCAACCTTAGGAAAGAAGGAGATACTGCCATTTTCCATCTGACAGCATGGATGAACCTGGAGGGCATTATACTAAGTGGAATGAGCCAGAAGTGGAAGGGAAAATACTATATGATCCCACTTATGTGTGGAATCTAACAAAAAGTCCAGTGAATAGACACAGAGAGTAGAATAGTAGCTATCAGGGGCGCGAGTGGGGGTAATGGGGAGAAGTAAGTCAAAGGGTACAAACTTGCAGGTATATAAGTCTAGAGACCTAATGTATGGCGTGAGGACGGTAGTTAATAATATGGTATCCCATACTGAAAATTTGCTGAGAGTAGATTTTAAGTGCTCTTACCACACACACACACACACACACACACACACACGGTAACTGGAAGATGATAGGTTAATTTGCTTAACTATAGTACTAATTCCACTGTGTATATCTATATCAAAACAGCTTGTTGTACACCTTAAATATACATAATACAAAATTTTAAAAAAAAGAAACCAAGGAAACAAGAATCACTCTGTCTCACTTGAAACTCATATCATGATCTCTCTTCTTCCTTTCTGGCCCTAATTCATTTTTCGCAATCAGCCAGATGGGATTTGGAAGTCCCAGGGCACTTCATTGTACCCTTGAAATTCCCCCTGCGCATTAGTGAGTCTCTCACCAGAGTCCTGTATATTTCAACAGCATCCACAACCTGTTCTTGCTCTTCCACTGCGGTTGTATTGCATGGCTCCAGGTGGATTTTTTTGTTTTGTTATATTTTTTAAATTAATAAACTTTATTTTTTAGAAAATTCTTATGCTTTCAGGAAGATTGAGCATATATGATCGAGAGTTCCCCATACACCTCCTCCCCATGGTTTCCCTGTCATTAACATCTTGAATTAGTGAGGCAAATTTGTTAAAATTAATGAACCAATACTGATACATTATTATTAAACTGATAAGAGCAGATACTACACTTGATCTTAGCCCAAAGCCTGAGAAGCGATAATGCGTTATTACTAACTAAAGCCCATACTTTACATTAAGGTTCACTCTTTGTGTTGTTCAGTTCTATGGGTTTGACAAATGCACTGTGTTGTGTATCCACCGTTACAGTATCACACGGAACAATTTTGCCAGACTAAAATTCCCCAGTGCTCCACCTATTCATCCCTCCCTCTCTCCCCACAAATCGTAGGAACTGCTGATTTTTGCGTTGTCTCTATAGTTTTGCTTTTTTCAGAATGTCATTGAGTTGGAATAATACGGTATGTAGGATTTTCAAATTGACTTCTTTAATTTACCAATATGCATTTAAAGTTCTCCCATGTCTTTTTGTGGCTTGATGGCTTATTTATTTTAATTGTTAAATAATATTACATTATATGGATGTCCCACAGCTTGCTTATTCATTCACTTTTTGAAGAATTCTTGGTTGCTTCCAGTTTTTGGAAATTATAAATAAAGCTGCTATAAAGATTCATGTGCAGGTTTCTGTGTGGACGTTAAGATCTTAACACATCTGGTAAATACCTAGGAGAATGATCGCGGGATTGTATGGCAAGATTAACTTTGTAAGAAACTACCATACTGTCTTTCAAAGTGGCTGTACCATTTTGCAATCTTACCAACAATGAATGACAGTTCGTTTTGTTCCAAATCCTTGTTGGCATTTGGTGTAGTCAGTGTTTTGGATTTTAGCCATTCTAAGAGGTGTGTAGCGGTATCTCATTTTTGTTTTAATTTGCAATTCCCTAATGACATATGATGTGGAGCATCTTTTCATGTGCTCAGGTGCTATTTGTATGTCTCTTAGATAAGGAAGCTGTTCAGATCTTTTGCTCATTTAAAAAATCTTGTTATTTTCTTATTGATGAGTTTTAAGAGTTCTTTGTATATCTTGGATACAAGTCCTTTATCAGATGTGTATTTTGTAAATATTTTCTCCTTGTCTGTGGACTGTCTTTGCAATCTCTTAACAGCGTCTTTCACAAGCTGAAGTTTTTACTTTTTTTGAAGTGCAACTTGTCATTTTTTTCTGTCATGAATCTTGATTTTCGTGTTGTATGTAGAAAGTCACTGTCAAATCCAAGATCATCTAGATTTTCTATGTTATCTACTAGAATTTTTATGATTTTGCATTTTATAATACATTTAGGTCTGTGATGCGTTTTGATCCATTTTTGTAAATGGAGGAAGGTCTATGTCTAGGTTCATTTCTTTGCATGTGGATGTCTAGTTGTCCCACCACCATGTATTGAAAAGACTGTGCTTTCACTGCTGAATTGCCTTTGCTCCTTTGCCAAAGATCAGTCATGTGTATTTGTGTGGGTCTGTTTCTGGGCTTTCTATTTTGTACCAGTGATCTATTTGTCCATTCTTTCACCAATACCACACTGTTTTGACTACTATAGGTTTAGTAAGTCTTAAAGTCAGATAGTGTCAGTCCCATCTGATTTTGTTATTCTTTGTCCTAGGATTTTTGACAGCTCTAGCACACACCTGTCATCCTGAAGGTTGACTCATAAAAAATGTTGATAAACCTCAAAAATGCAAGAGTGGTAGGTGACTCTAGTTACCCATTCCATAGGAAAATTTCAAAAAGTTCCGTTTATGTCCACCCTAGCCAGGGAGCAATATTTTCTCTCACACCTCAACTCTTATATATGGTGTCTAATTTTTCTGACCCTCCCCCCCGTCACTAGATGGGGGCAATTTACTAGTGTTTGTGACAATTGGCCAGCAGGGGATGGGTTAGTGTGAGTGCCCACGTCTGTAGATGGCTCATCTTTTCTTTCCCTTCATATTTTGAAGTAAAAAGAAGAGGTGGCTCATCTTTTGAGTCCACTTACACACAGGTTCCTCCCATCCATCTTCCCACTGTGGATCAAGTCACCACTTCACTCTCAGGAATCTTCAGCTGAGAATAGGTTACTATCTATCTATGTACGTTCCAGGAGTCCCTAGAGTCCTCCTGCCATCTCCACTCTCATGGAGAATTGGGGTGAGGGCTCAAATGCCTGCAGCTCAGCTAAGTGTCCCACCTAGAGAGCAAGATGACAGTTCCCTTCCTGGAGGCACACCCATCAAATCAGTGGAGTTGTCTTAGAAATCTTCTTGCTTTCCTTTGAGTTGAAGTAATCTCCGCTCATGATGAGGGTAGAAAAAATGCACCCACACTCTGCATGAGGCCAACAGTTTTCTCAAAATGTTAGTGTTCTTCTCCACGCTGTGGGCCGTGCATGCCATGCTCCTGCTGCCTGCTCTCTGTCCCCTCTACCCGGAACACTCCTCCTTCAGGCTGTTACATGGCTCTGTCGCCTGATTCAAGTTCCCACTCAATGAGTCCTCTGCAGGGGGTCTTCCCTGGCCATCTTTAGCTACACCCCCTACTCTATCCCTTCGTCCTGCATCCACTATCTGTGTGTTCTGTATCTCAGCATCTTTGAATATACACTCCATAAGAGCAAGCACGTGGATGTCTCATTCATATCTGTGTCTCCAGTGTCTGGAACAGTGCGTGGTACACCTTAGGTGCTCAAGAAATAGTTGTCACATATTGATTTTGCTAATTACTATGGCAATGCTGATCAAATGCTGGCTATGGATCTAGTCCTTTGCTATCACCTCTGTATTTTATTTCTAGTACTCTCCAAGTCATTTCAATTCTTTGACAGAAATTACTACCATGAGCTTGTTAAAAGACCTAGCCCAGAGCTGATCACACACTAAGGACATGATGATATTTATGGATAGATTGATCTCTACTGGACCTTTGCTTTTAAGTTGTGCCCCTGAGCCAAGTAAAACATATGTGATGTCTATACGAAGCCTATAGAATTAGAGGCTCTAGCAGCATTTAGTAAGACACTTGACACTGTACTAATTTTTCTCAGCTGCTTTTTATTTTAATTCATTCCAACATTCTCTTTTCTTTTGCACTCCCACTGCGGTGACTCTATTGAGCAGATGTCTTTATCTGAGCAGATGTCTTTGCTGAACTTTCTGAGATGACTCTAAACTCCCCAGAATCAAGGCTAATTCAGCCCATTATAATGTGCACAAAGAGTTACCATTTTCTTTCTAGCGCACTCTACCAATCACTTGCCTATGTCCAACTTTGTTTTCTGCTGCATTGGGTAATTACCCAATTAAAAAAAATCGTAGGGGCATAGTTTTCTTTTGCCCTCAATCCTTTTGACTTGAATAGGAAATTTCCAGCTTCACATAAGTCTGGATTTTAGGAACACAGCCTAATGGGGCTCACTCTTTTGATCTACCTTACTCATGCCTATATGGGAGGAGTGAGTGGTGTAGGAACTCAGCCAGTCAGGATTAGGTGTTGGATGCCATGGGGCGGGAATCAGAGTGAGGAATTCCTAACTGACTCAGCCAAGGGTACTGAGAACCAGAGAGCCATATGAAATCAGAGTCATGTAAGATTTAAACACCAGGCACACCAAGTCAGACCCCAAGCCCAGGTTTCCAGAGGCAGGGACAAGGCAGGATCACAAAGCCACAGATAAGGGCTTGGCTTGGTGAGATGAGAGGGCAGAGGAGGTCGGAATGGAACTCTGAGTGTTTCCAGAACAGTGTTTTTGGTCCAGGAGGCTCATGAGGAGAGAACATTGGGCCAAAACCAGGGAGAAGAATCACTTTTTTGGAAGGACTTTTGAGTTTTCAATGTGACCAAAACAGTCACACTGACATTTGAATCTTGATGTAGAGTTTACAGAGATTTTTTAACATATGTTATTATATATGACTAATTCTGCAAGTTAGAAAGCATATAATTTCTCATTTTATAGCTGAGGAAACTAAGACACAGATAAGCTACATTTCTTGTCTAAAGTGACACAGCTAGGAAATGGTGGAGCCAGGATGTGAGTAGAGTTGTAACTAGTTTAGAAGTTCATTGTCTATTTACTCCAGAGGTATTTGCTTAGTGCTTACCATATGTTGGATGCTGTTCCGGATGCTTGGGAGATATCAGTGAATCAGACAGACAAGGCATCTGCCCTCTGATCTTACATTCTCACCATTACAACTGTATCATGCAGACCTTAATAAAAGGATCTTGATGCACTGAATAGAAGGTGGTTATATCCTGCACAGTAACATAACATATCTGTTCATGAAGAAGATGCTCTCCAACTACAGTTTATGATAACAAAAGCCAGCACTTATTAAAGATGCATTATGTGCCAGGCATTGTGAGATGTGCTTTCTATGCATTATCTGATTTGTCTTCACAACAACCCCCTGAGGCAGGCATTATTGTCATCATTTTACAGATGAAGAAACTGAGGCTTGAAAAAATTTTAAAAAATCGTAACTGAAGTAGCCAAATTGGTTTTTAATATATACAACCATCAGCAGAACATGAAAATGCCTGTTTCCCTTTATACTGCCTATATTTCTTTTTAAAATTTCTATTTATTTCAATATATTTAGTGGGTAAAAATGCTTTTCTGTTACGGGATCAGTTTTACCTTAGTAAAATCTGGGATTTTAGTGTACCCGTCACCCAAATAGTATGCATTGTACCCAATAGGTAAGTTTTCATCCCACACTCCTCCCCGTTCTGGATCTTCAGGGTCCATTATAACATCTGTCTGACAATGCATACCCATAGCTTAGCTCCGACTGGTAAGTGGGAACATGTGCTATTTGTTTTTCTGGTCTTGAGTTACTTCACTTAAGATAATGGTCTCCAGTTCTACCCAAGTTATCTAGTTACTCTGTTGGCTATTTCTTTTGCAGTGCAAAAGCTTTTTGGTTTAATTAAGCCCCATTTATTATTTTTGTTATGTTTGCTTTTGGGATCTTAGTCATAAATTCTTTGCCTAGGCCAATGTTGAGAATGCTTTTTGCTAGATTTTCTTTTAGAATTTTTATGGTTTCAGGTCTTACATTTAAGTCTTTACTCCATCTTGAGTTAATGTTTGTATGTGGTGAGAGATAGGGATCCAGTTTCATTCTTCTGCATGTGGCTATCCAATTTCCTCAGCACCATTTATTGAATAGATGTGCTTTCCCCATTGTATATTTTTGTCTGTTTTGTGGAAGACCAGTTGGTTGTAGGTAGATGGTTTTATTTCTGGGTTCTCTATTTTGTTCCATTAGCCTATGTGTGTACTTTTACACCAGTACCATGCTGTTTTGGTTGCTATAGCCTAGTATAATTTGAAGTCAGGCAATGTGATCTCTCCAGATGTGTTATTTTAACTTAGAATTCTTTTGGCTATCTGGGTTTTTTTGATTCCATATGAAGTTTAGGAAATTTGGGATTGATTTTCTAATTCTGTGAAAAATGATGTTGATATTTTGATAGGAATTTTTTTGAGTCTGTAGGTTACTTGGGAAGCATGGCCATTTTGATACCAGCAAGAGAAAAACAATTCATTACACACAAAGGCTCCTCAATAAGATTAACAGCTGACTTCTCCTCAGAAACAATGGAGGGCAGAAGAGAGTGAGGTAACATAGTCAAAGTCTAGAAAGAAAAAAGATTATTAACTAAGAATACTTTGTCCAGAAAAACTATCCTTTAAAAGTGAAGAAAGAATTAAGACATTCCCAAATAAACAAAAGCTGAGAGAATTCCTTGCTCATAGACCTGCCCTGTAAGAAAACTAAAGGGAATCCTTCAAGCTGAGATGAAAAGACACTGGATTATAAACTGAATCCTCTAAAACAAATAAACAAACTGATAAAGGTATACAAAGGATATTATAAGTATATTTGTGAATTTCTTCTTCTCTTATCTGATTTAAAAGGCAATAACATAAAGTATATGGAGTATATGTAAAGATATGATTTGTATGACAATAATAATACAGAGGAGAGGAGACACAGTGGAGCTGTGTTGGAACAAAGTTTTTCTATTCTGTTGAAATTATGTTGGTATTAATTAATCTGAACTAGATTGTTTCAATTTAAGATGGAGGAATAGAGGGAAAAAAGACATAAAACATATAGAAAACAAAGAACAAATGGCAGACATAAATCCTAACTTACCAGTAATTACATTTGGTGTAAATAGACTAATAAAATATGATCAAAAGGCAGAGATTGGAAAAATTGGTAAAAAGTGTGATCCAGCTCTATGGTGTCTTCAAGAGGCACACTTTAGATTCAAAGACACAAATTGGTTGAAAATAATAGGATGGACAAAAGTAGACAATGCTAACAGTACAAAAATGAGATCTGACATGGCTATACTATAATAATATCAGACAAATTAGATTTTAAGACAAAAATTGTTACTAGAGACAAATAATGATATTTTAAAATGATAAAAGAGTTAATCCATCAGGAAGTCATATCAATTATAAATACATATTTATATAAGTATAAATATATATACCTAATAATAGAGCCCCAAATATAAGAAACAAAAAACTGACAAGATTGAAGGGAGAAATAGACAATACAACAATAATAGTTGTATACTTCAGCACCCCATTTTTAATAATGGATAGTATAATTAGGCAGAAAATCAACAAGGAAATATAAGACTTGAACATCACTGTAAACCAACTAGACCTAATGGATATCTATAGAATACTCCACCTAACAACAGCAGAATACAGTTGGCCCGCCTCATCCATGGGTTCTACACTCATGAATTCAACAAACCATGGATCAAACGTATTTTTAAAAAACAATTAAAAATAACCATACAACAATAAAAAATAAAACAAATGAAAACACATTATAACTGTTTACATAGCATTTACATTGTACAACTGACCCTTGAACACTACAGGTTTGAACTGCATAGGTCCACTTGTATGTGGATTTTTTTTTCAAGAAATATGTTGAAAATTTTTTGGAGATTTGTGATAATTTGAAAAAACTCATAGAGAAACTGCATAGCCTAGAAATTTTGAAAATATTATGATAAAGGTATGTAGTGAATACATAACATATATGTAGATACTTATCTATTTTATCATTTACTACCACAAAATGTACACAAATCTATTATGAAAAGTTAAAATTTATCGAAACATACACACACAAACACAGGCTATACATGGTGCCATTCGTGTACAGAGAAATGTAAACAAATGTAAAGATGTAATATTAAATCATAACTGCCTAAAATTAACTGTAGTACATATTGTACTATTGTAATAATTTTTCAGCTACCTCTTGTTGCTATTGCAGTGAGCTCAAGTGATGCTAATTATCATCATACAAGCAGTTTTTCTCTCCAGTAGATTGTGTATCACAATAAAATGTCATCTCTTGCAGTTCTCTTGTATTTTTCATCATGTTAAGTGCAATACTGTAAACCTTGAATAACACCATGGGACTCATATGAAGTGTTACTAGTGATCCTGGAAGTGCTTCCAAGAAACAGAGAAAAGTTATGACATTATAAGAAAAAGCTGAATTGCTTGATACGTACCATAGATGGAGGTCTGCAGCTGCGGCTGCCTACCATTTCAAGATAAATGAATCCAGCATAAGAACCACTGGGAAAAAAAGAAGAAAAGAGAATTCTTGAAGCTGTCACTGAAGCTATGCCAGCAAGGTGCAAAAACCCTGTGAAATACCTTTTTATCTTATATTTAAAATGCAGCTTTTATGTGGGTTCAGGATTGCTATAAGAAAGGCATACCTATAGACTCTACTATGATTTGAGAAAAAGCAAAGTCATTATATGACAACTTAAAGCAGAAGGAAGGGGAAAGGTTTAAAGATGGAGAATTCAATGCCAGCAAAGGATGGTTTAATAATTTTAGAAAAAGGTTTGGGGCCAGATGCAGTGGCTCATGCCTGTAATCCTAGCACTTTGGGAGGCTGAGGTGGGAGGATTGCTTGAGGCCAGGAGTTTGAGACCAGCCTGAGGAACATAGCAAGACCCTGTCTCTACAAAAACCAGAAAAAATTAGCCAGGAGTGGTGGTGCATACCTGTAATCCCAGAGGCTGAGGAAGGTGGATCTCTTGAGCCCAGGAGTTTGAGGTTGCAGTGAGCTGTGATGACACTACTGCACTCTACCTGGGCAACAGAGTAAGACCATGACTCTAAGAAAGAAAAAAAGAAGGAAGGAAGGAAAGAAGGAAGGAAGGAAGGCAGGGAGGGGAGGCGGGGGAGAGAGAGAAAGAAAAAGAAGGAAAGAAAGAAAAGAGAGAAAGAAAGAAAGAAGGAAGAAAGAAAGAAGGAAGAAAGAAAGAAAAAGAAAGGGAGTTGGCTTAAAAAATACCAAGATAACAGCAGGAGAGGCAGTTTCTGCTCACTGAGAGGCAGCAGATGAGTTCCCGGATGCCATTAAGAAAATCATTGAGGAGAAAGGATATTGAGGAGAAAACTGAACAGGTTTTTAATGTAGACAACAGTGTCCTATTCTGAAAAAAACTGCCACAAAGGACATTTACTAGTATGGAAGAGAAGTGAACACCAGGATTTAAGGCAGAAAAAGATAGGCTAACACTACTGTTTTGTGCAAATGCAATGGGGTTTATGATCAGGACTGCCCTTCTCTATAAAGCTGCTAACCCCTGAGCCTTAAAGGGAGAGAGGTTTATTCTTGTGAGATTAAACCACTGGCACCTCCAGGATGAATGGGGTCCTACTTAGTCAACTTGCCACCAAATGGCCTGCTGTTCTTCTAAAGTAATAGTGACACACCAGAGCTCAGCGTTGGTCTCTTGCTGGCAGATTTAACAGTCAGAGGCATCAGTCACTAGATCAGCCTTGGTAAGTGAGAGCCCGTAGGGTTGGACCCATATATTGCCTCCAGTTTTGCCGCTGTGTTCACTTGTTCAAATGTTCTTTGTGCCAGCTCTGGGGGATAGGCCCTGACAAGGATTAGCTGACATCAACGGGCTGAGTCCTTTTCTCTGCTTGGTTGTTTAGTTCCTCTTCCTTGGTGGATACTTTCTGGTGGGCACTAATGTGTGCCTACTCTCACATGTCCAACTATATTCCTCTAACTCAGACCCTCTCGTTTCTGCTTTCAGTTGTTTTCCTTCCAGGCCCCTGACCAGCCAGCCAGGCCATTAACCTCACCCCCTTCTCCTTTCACACAAGAGAATGACCAGGCACACCACCGAAATCTCCACCCCTTCCAAAGATTTTCCTTTGCCATTTCCATTTAAGTCCATTTCCTGGGTGAGGATTCAACAATGCTTCTGTCCTTTTTTGGCTTGTACATACCAAGTTGGCCCATTTGGAAACAAAGTTCATGCTTTTTCTTACTCTTTCAGCTGGTCACACCAGAGTCCTTCATATGGCCACAGGTGTGAGCTGAGGGAGGAGGGGTCCGGGTTCAGCCAGAGTGGATGGCATATGGGGGCCTGGGCTACTTGTTTGTGAAGTTTGCTTGTCCTTTCTGGCCCTGCTCAAATTGGTCCAAGATGTACCATTTTTA